>JAAALK010000289.1:77544410-77795894 GCA_019279435.1 Zizania palustris | reverse complement strand
ACAATGTATGCTACACCATAAAATGTGTTGCTATTCAATTACAAAAATAATTACATGGATCCATAGACATATTGAGAGTACATCAAGGGAACGGAACACAATGGAAATTGATTGGGGACCAAGTAAAGGCCATCCAAAGATAGAATATAAGTTTGGGATGTCACTTTTGTGTCAAGAGAAGGTGGAGATAAATTTCTACACGTTTTCAATTTGGACTCGGACTACTAAGACAACACCAGATTCAATCATCCATAACTATTACATGGAAGCTCCAATTTGGATGATCTTGAACGTTTTGAAAAGCTTGCGAAGTCCTCTTCCCAACCGATCCAGCCACACCTCTAGATTCTATCCGTGGAGATCACAATCATCAAAACAATATGTGTTCCTTTTTCTAGTCCGAACCATTTAAGCCCATGGGCCTTGTAACCGAGTTGTATTCATCTAGGGTTACCTTTGGCCGACCTCCACACGTCCCTAGCCTTATAAATACACCCCTGGCCACCAGTTTTAGATTGAGTTTTGTTTAGATCAAGGTTTAGCCTCGCTACTTTGCCGTGTAATCCCGTGATCGTCTAGTTTGCAGGATACACGTTACAGAACTCCACCTTATTATCAATCTGATTTGCTTGTTTACCTTGTTCTTGCTTGTTCTTCGATTGCTTGCAGGAACAAATACCCTCGTGGTTGGGTTGATCGTGTTGCCGCAAGGACACGACAACCTCTGGAGTTGGTATATCGATCGCTAAGGCGCAACACAAACATCTTGTACGGTTGTAGTCAGATCGTCAACGTCATCTCCCTCTAATAGAACTTATCTTATCCTCTCATCGAAAGATCGGGACACTCCTACCCTCATCAGTAACTAGTCACTAAAGGACCCTTTAGTGACGGTTGTTTATTGTTACCCATCACTAATATTATAGTCATTTTGAAAAAAATAATAGTTTTTAGGTTGCATCATGAATCGAAGTAAGGAGCTAGTAGCCAAAATATCCAACATCAAAAGCATATCATAAATTTTTCATCACAGAATGAGATTCATAACCAAATTAATATCACGCATTAACTTCTAACTCGTTATCTCGAAGAAACTACATGGGTAAAAAAAGTTCCACAAGAGTCTCATTCTCTAACTTATAACTTCTAGCTAACTTCTACCTGACTTTTAAATTTCATAAGAGCTTGAATAGTGTCATGTGGAGATTCTTTCTTTTTACCTGCCATGAATTACTTAAGGCTATACATCTTTAATTTTACAACCTCTTTTATTGTGACATTTTACTCCCTTACTTGAATAGTGTCCTATGGAGATTCTTTCTGTCTACCCGCCATAAATTGTCGAAGGCTATACATGTCTAATTTTGCACTCTTTTATTGTCACCTTGTACTCCTTTCAAATAATTGAGTTAGTATAATATCCACAATGGTTATCTGTGCAAAAAGGAAGATGGATAGGAAAATATCATACCCTAGGTTTACACCACATACATGATAGCCTCAATTTCACTATTGTTGATGTTTAAATGGAAGGTGCATACTGTGCAAACTTCTAACACGTTATCTCAAAGAAATTGTCCAAAACCAGTAGTTAGATAGCACCGTCCATCCATGGATTTATGCGCAACAATCATAACTAGATTCGACCCTACTGCTGCAACTTGGATCTCGGCAGTCTGTTGGACTAGATGAGGTGCGATGTACATCTCACATTACTCCCTTGAAAAATACTATAACAATAAAATTTAAACAAAACTTAGTTAGACAAGGTGATACGCATAGACAATATAAGTAACCACGGACATGTGCAAATAACTTGCCACTGACTTCTTATTGATCATATTATTTGTTGTGCAGATATATAATAGAATCTCAGAGAATAAACCTGTCGAGATCTCTTGCAAGAGAGCCTTCCTTGTGGAAGTTACATCTCTTGGATTGCCAAAATAATAGATGTGCTTTGGTTGATCCATTTGGTCAGTGTCGACCTCCCTAGTTATTTGCTTCCGCTTCCTCTCCACAACATTGCTAGGACCCTCCTCTGATATTATAATGATATCAGGTAAGCACATAAATAAAACATGCATATCTAGTAAGTAATGTCAGTTCTATATATATCACTATCATTGTCCTTCACTTTTATGCCTGTTGGGATTTTCTCATCACCGCTGTAAATGGAGAATGTCCCATTGTTATTACAACATAGCCCCATGTGTGAGGCCATCTCTTCGACTAAATTCGTCCTACCCTTCATGGAGGCATATCCTACCTCCCAACTCACAACCTCAACCTCACTAGTGTACCATATCTTGTCAAAAATATTAAGGGTGTCACCAGCACAAATGTTATTGATATCACCAAATTTTTTCGATAAAAACTAAAACAATAAGATAATATCACAACAATTTTTATAAACCTTATGACGCCCCCTATTGATTAGATGATTGATCTTTATGAAGCAACTATCAGGAACATAAATTGGTACCACAGGGTTCCGCATATTTGGCATGTCCTATATTTGAAACGATAAAAAAGTGGATAAAACCATATGAATGTAACCTAATGTATGTTGAACATGACTGCTCTCAAATGATGGGCTGCCAATTTAATGGCCTCCACATCACAAGGCTACAATTTAATTAATAAGTGTGTGTGACAACTAATTCATTAAGCAATAATCTTATGCATTAATAATAGCAAGCATGTAATGAAACTATAAATGACACATAATGAAGGAATATTGTGTGAATAAAATGTAGGACAGTAATACTAGCACACACATCCTCATATTAGCACATAATGAACCAAAATTGTCACACACATCCTCATATTTCACAAATAGCATCATCATAATCGAGCAAATATTTCCACAAAATATATATCCACATTCCATGACATATTCACATATCCACATATTCAGAGGAGGACCTTAGAAGGATGAGGAGGTTGAGTATATGACACCGAGGTGGCAGCAAGTTGGGTTGGCCACTCGTAATGGAACGGATGGCAGAATGGAAGCCACACACAATGGAAAAGCCAATGGAACAGAGGTCACGGGGAATGAATGGACGGTCGGGATGGAGCGGACCACAGTGGTGTTGACAAGCAGCATGATAAAGACATGAAGACGATGGTGTGAGAGGCTAGGGTTAGCTTTGTGCTAACTAAGGGTGTGTCGATTTACTCTAGGGACCTCCTATTTATTTGTCCATAGACATCATTAGTGATGAGTAATAATTTCTACCGGTCACTAGATCAATAGCCATTTGTGATGGGTGGTAATGAGACCCATCACTAATAGGGGTGCCCTTCTTTAGTGACGGGTCTCATTACGACCCTTCAGTAGTATGGCATCATCACTGACGTGTCCAAACTGGCATGTCACTAAAATTGTATTAGTGTGGTGCATTAATTATCTGTCACTAAAGAGATGTCACTAAATACTAGTTTTGTGGCTCTCTAGTAGAACTCTAAATCCTAAATGTATCCATGCATAGGAATAATCTAGATCCGATATAATTTGGAGTTCTCTAAAAAAGTATTTGGTTAGATTGTCATCTCTAGAGATCCAAACTAAGGCACTTGGCAAACATCTATTACTACCACTCGGCAAAATCTCAAAAAAACCTACGCTCTTATTTTACTTGAACACACACCCTAACCCTATTGCATGTGCTTCCTCGTCCTCACCACCACGGCCACCGACATCGCATCCTGCTCTTCACCTCCACCTCATATTCTTTACCGTTGGTATCCTCTCCTTCCTCATCCATCTTCGTTGTCATGACCTCCTCATTGTCATTATTGACTCATCCTTTATTTTCATCATCTCCTCCACCCGAAGGTAACTATCCAGCCTACCCTCTTCATTAATGGTAGGGTCTTTACGGTTGTGATTTCTAGGTTTTCTAAGTATTATTTTAGAGTCATGCACAACATACAAGCTAGGGTTTCTATATTCACTACAAGAGATATGGGCTTCTATGACAAATATGCAGTCACTAACATAGAAATTGTCTTTAATGACGTGACTTTAGTGATGGATAAAAGACGCATGCTAGTAATACACTTTTAGTAACGGGCTATTTCACACACGTCAGTACAGTTGCATTATTAGTGACGAGTCATAATAGGACCCACCACTAAAGAAGGGGCAGCCCCATTAGTGATGGGTCATGGTATGACCCATCACTAAAGATCACAATATAGTCACGGGTTATATTTCCACCCATCACTAAAGACTGTCAGTAATAGTACATTAGTTAATCGCCCATCACTGATGAGTCCCACTAATAAATAGGCGGGGCGCACTGAAGTGAGTCGTCACGCTTTCATTTCGCTCAACCCTAACCATATACTCCCATTGTCGCGGTCGCCTTCATCGTGCCCCTCGCCACTCCATCACCCATGCCCTCCGCACCTCTGTACCTTGGTTTCATCCTCATCCTCGTAATTTTGTTCATTCTTACTATTAAATTTCAGTTTATAAAATTATTTATCTGAAATTTGCTTATAGAATTTATGAATTAGGGATATGGAAATCATTCCAAGCAATCTACATGTACCAACCTATGTTCCTGGTAGTTTCTTAATAAAGATCAACCATCTAGTTAACGACAGGCATCACCAGGTTTATAAACTGTACATTGCTTGTATTGTTTAATGTGTTAACAAACTGAAGCAACATTACCTTACTGTTGTAGTATTTATCAAAAAGATTTTGTGACATCAATAACATTCATGCTGGTGATACCCTCCAAATAATGACAAGAGATGAGTGCACCACTAAGGTTGAGGTTGTGAGTTGTGGAGGCAGTGACAGGATATGCCTCCTCAAAGGGTGGCCTGAATTTAGTAGAAGAGGTAGACTAACACAAGGGGACTATTCGGTGATGAGAAGACCCCAACGATGATCAAAGTGGAGGACAACGACGATAGTTGTATACATAGAGAACTGACATTACTTACTCCGCATGCATGTTTGTTTATGTTCTTATCATGATTTCTTATAATGTCAAGGGAGGGTCCTAACAATATTGCAGACAGAAAGGGGAAGTAGATAGACAGAGAGGTCAACACCCACCAAATGAACCAATTCAAGCACATCTGTTATTTTGGCAATCTAATAGATGTAACTCTAGCAAGGAAGTCTATCTTGCAAGACATCTTGGTAGGTATCCTCCGAGAGTCGGTTATATATCTGCATAATAAATAACGCGATCATCAACAAGAATTCAGTGATAAGTTATTTACACATGTTGTTGGTTAATTAGATCATCTATATAGATAGCCTTTTGAAATAGTTTTGTTTAAAATTTTTTATAGTATGTTTCAAGGCAGTACAATGAAAAATATATCACACCTCACTTACACTACCAGACTATCGAGATTTAGGTGGCAACAGTAGGGTCTGAGGTAATCCCCATTACGGTGCATAAAGCGACGGATGGACAGTGCTATCTAAGTATAAGTTTTGGCCAATTTATTTGTGACAACTCGTTAGAAGTTGGCACAATATGTGCCTTCCATTTCAACGTCAATAATGGTACAATTGAGGTTGTAATGTATGTGTTGTAAACCTAGGGTATGATGTAATATTAGGTTATAAATCTTCTGTGATGAATTATCTTTGTTTTGTGATAAATTGTTTGTGATGTGCTTTGGAATGTTGGATATGTTGGCTGCCAAATCCTATCTTTGATATTAGTGACGAGTAATAATAATCAACCGTCACTAAAGGCCCTCTTATAATACGACGGCGGTGGAAGTCTAGGGTTATGGCCACATCAGCACTAAAGGATCCTATAGTGATAGATTTTATTTATACCCATCACTAAAGAGGCCCCCTGTTCACTGAGATGTACATCATTAGTGATGGGTGGTAACTACCACCTATCACTGATGACTCTCACTTATAAATAAGCAGGGTACCAAAGTTAATCGTCATGCTCTCATTTCGTGCAACCCTAAGCCTAACTCCCACCATCGTCGTCGCCTAGGTCATGCTCCTCGCCACTCCATCATTGCTCCTGGCCTCCGCACCATCGGTCATGTCACATGCATCATCGGTTGTGCCCCATGCACCGTCGACTGTGGCACCCACACCGTCGGTACGTGTGGCTTCCCTACTCACCGCCACCTTGGTTGCATCCTCATTATCCTCCTCCTAAGGTCTTCCTCCTCTCCTACTCGTCTGAAATGTTATTTGTCTTGTCTAACTAGCTAACTTTATTTAAATTTTATTATTATAGGGTAACCTAGCCTACTGCTTTTAGCCAATTTCTTTGAGATAACTACTAGTTTTAGCCAATTTCTTCGAGATAACGCACTAGAAGTTGGCATGGCCATGGTGGTGCTCCTGAGGCTACCCATGGTGCTTTTCATCATGGTGCCCATGGTGCTTCTCCGTGGGCTTCCATGATGGTGATGTAAACCTGATGCTCCTCAGACTGCCCATAGTGATAGGACACTATCCAAGCTCTTAGTATCACTATAAGTTAGCTATTGGTTAGAAGTTAGGGAATGCTCTTATATATATATGGATCTTTGTTTTAGCCATGTTCTTCGAGATAACCAATTAGAAATTAATATATGTGATACTAATTTGATTATAAATCTTCAATGATGTGCTATGGATGTTGTATGTGTTGGCTACCAAATCCTCGCTGTGATTCAGGATGCATACTAAAATATTATATTTGTTTTGAAATGACCATAATATTAGTGATGAGTGGTAATTATTACCAGTCACTAAAGAACCTATTAATGACGGGTGTAAATAGTCACCCGTCACTGAAGAACACATTAGTGATGGGTCACAAACATCAACTGCCACCAAAGAGCCATTACATGTGAGCCCATAGGAGTGAGGTTGACCTTTAATGATGGGTGTTTACTCATCGCTATTAATTTCATATTACTGATGCGATAAGAGTGATGGGAGACTTTCCCGTCACTAATTATGGTTATCACCTGTCAATAAAGTGTTTTTCTATGGTAGTGATAATAGAGCTATTCGTCATTATATCACGGTGTTTATGAAGTTTTGAAATTGCAGGTTTAATTTAATGATGAAAAATTATTGTGTGTCTCTAAAGCTGAGAAAAAATCATCATACCCAAATAAGACATGACTTTTGCGATGAAATTATAAATACATGATTATTCGTCATAGCCAAGAATGCCATGTTAGTAGTTGTAAACCACATGTCATCCTATTTGAAAATGTGGGACCACTTGTCAATTTTATTATTATAAAAATACAAGATAATCCATGTTAACAAGTTTTTCCACTTTGGCATCTTAATCCACTTGCAGGTGGAGCCATAGTACAAGGGAGGGAGGCAAAATTCAAATAAAATGCAGCCTTGGAGGGGATCAAACCCGAGACATCTTATTCGGCTGCCAACACCTCTCCCACTACACCATTTTGATTTCATTAAGTCAAGAGCATTTGTCATTCTTATGTACCACAAACCAAACGTAGATAAGAACACAAAAATTAGTGGTTTGTGCCCGGTCAGCACACACGCCACGTTGCTCCCTTACTACCGCTGTGTCACCCCTTTTTTGCCACCGCGCCACACCCTTGCCACGGTCGTGTTGTCCCCTACCATGGGCATAGCTACCCCATCCTATCTCGTGCCCCATTAGGTTTGTCTTTGTGTTCTTACATTCTTAATTTTATTTCATTTATGTGAAGTGATGCTAATTTTGATTTTTTTCAATTGTGATGCAGATGGATAGAAGTTGGATCAATAGTAGGCGGTTTAGCAAGGCACATTTGGATGGGTCAGTGAGTTCATGAGTTTTGTTTCTGCCAGATTTGATGCAAATGAAGAGTTACTATGTCCTTGTAGAAGGTGTTTGAATCGAATGCTTGGACATTTTGGACAGGTAGCAGATCACTTGTATATTCATGGGATGGCTAGCACTTACACAAGGTGGATACATCATGGGGAACTACTAGATGAAGGAGTTAATAAAAATGACCATTAGAGAGAACATAATTGTGTGAATGAGGATGCTGGAATGAATGTGGTTGATGAAGGCCACCATGATGATAGAATTCCTGATATGGTAAAAGAGTTGGACACATCTGGAGATCAAGATGCTAGATAATCTATGTTTTTGACCATATTAGAAGAAATGAAGCAAGAACTTTACCCCGGTGCAACTTATACAAGATTTTCATTTGCGGTGAAGTTACTTCATATAAAGTAATTTTATCTAATTAGCAATGTTGCATTCACTACAATACTAAAGTTGTTATCGTCGGCATTCCCGACTTGTTGTATCCCCACATCATTTCAAGAAGCGAAGAAACTTATTCGTGCCTTGGGGCTCAGATATGATTCAATTCATGTGTTCCCAAATAATTGTGTTTTATTCAAGAAGGAACATGCCAAAAAGAGATGAATGCCATGTATGTGGTGCATCAAGATGGAAGGATTCATAAGGAAGAAAGCATGTTCCTCAAATGGTATTGTGGCATTTTCCATTGATTCCAAGGATGAAGAGAATTTTTACTAGTAAAAAATTAGTAGAGGAGGCACAATGGCACAAGTTGAACAAGAAACCAATTGAGAATGAGCTCAACCATCCAGTTGATGGCGAGGTTTGGAAAGACTTTGATTGAATGTCTGAGTGGGTTTCTAGAGATGCAAGGAACATCTGACTTGGTCTTTCCACAGATGGTTTCAATCCATTTGGCAAACTGACTGCCACTTACAGTGTATGGCCAATATTCATTATCCCTTACAACTTTTCTCCGTGGGAATGTATAGACCAATCCAACTTCATGATGGGCCTACTCATCCTTAGTCCAAAATGCCTAGGAAAGGATATTGATGTTTTCTTGGAGCCATTCATGAGGAATTTCTAGAACTTTGTAATGGTGTAGAGACTTACGACGCATGTAGTAGGAAAATCTTTAATCTACATGCTGCAGTTATATGGTGCATTCATGATTATCCAACTTTGAGGACATTATCCTTTCAAGTCATGAAAGGATATTGTTGATGTAAAAGATTACGCTAACATGTTCCCTAAGATTAAGAACTAACAAACAAAGAGTTTGTGAAGAGAACTATATCAAGCCTTCGAGTAGGATAATATCTCGAAGTAGTTCGAAGTAGTCTATTGAATATCTGAATATTCGATGCCTATTACAGGGTGAGAACGGTGGTATTTATAGGTAAAAATCTTAAGGAAAATACCTTTTTACCCCTCAGTTACAACCGACATAGTGTAAACTATTTCGGTACCCCTAATAGGGCTAAAATGGTAAAAGACTAAACTAATCAGAAAGAAGATAAGTCTTCTGTCCTTGCTAGCAGTTTTCCACTGCGGAGATTGGACCTTCGAAGTGTATCTTCGAACGGGAGTCTGGATAGATCTTCCGGACTTGATGACACACCAACCCGAAGACAAGTCTTGGACTTCGGTCTAGTAAATTGCTTTTGTCTTATGACCTTGAAGATTCTAGGGATGAAGTATTTTCCCCCAACAGTAGCCCCTCAAATATGCTTTCTCCGATAACTTGTAAGGTAAGGGAAGTAGTATACGCAAGGAATATTTTCATGCCTATGGACTTAGCAAAATTTACCGTCCTTGGAAACATCCAGAGATTCACAATCTTCAAATCGACTTCTATGCGAAGACATCATCGAAGCGGCTTCGAAGACAATCTTTGCGAAGCTGAGATGACCGTTAGACACAGAAATAGTTGTTACCCCTTTCCTCGGAAAGAGTTATAACATCGCTTTATTTCTAGAGATGGGTTCTCACAAAGAGCTGCGATAAATCATAACGGTACGGAAGATGGAAAGGCACATATGAACGGTAAAATGTTTGTGAGCATAAGCTATAAATAGAGGGGTAAAGGTGCGTGTGAGATACTTTACCAACTGCTCACATATTCTTCCCTAACTGCTTCCTGAGCTCGTACTTTGAAACTTCAACCTCTCTCATGGCGAAAACTAGCCACAAGGCTCCCGTCCCTGCTTCAACCCTGGCCAGACAGCAGGCGATGGTGGCAGCGGTTGCAGCAGCACCTTCGGGCAACCCTCGTCCGGCAGGTCCCCATGACCTTCTCCCGGCATCATCCAAGTACTCCGATCAGTTATACAACCTGGGGTCGTCGACCTGTATGAAGAAATCTATTGCGGCGGTGATTGCGGGGAAGACAAGCCTGGGGATTAAGATCCGGTGACCCGACACAAAAGCAATCCCCTCGCCTCGGACCAGAGAAGTGATCGTCTTCGAAGCTTTCTTCGAGGCGGGGTTGGGACTTCCTGCAGTGGACTTCCTCTCCGAGGTACTGGAGCTCTTCCATGTTACTCTTCCTCAGCTGTCTCCCAATGCCATAGCATGCCTGGCCATCTTCGAGTGGGCGATGCGAGCCAAAGGTTGCGAGGGGAGAGCGGAGATCTTCGAAGCACTCCATAAGGCTTCATGCCAACCAAAAACTTACCAAGGCACCGGAGGAGAGAAGATGGTGATTTCCTTCGGCAGCATCAACTTCAGGCTTTGAGACGAGTACCAGACCCGGTTTCTAGCGAAGGCAATCAATGCCAGATGGTACACAGACTGGGTCCTTCGCTGGTTTTATGCTGAAGTACGAGCAGACAGCGCTCTGGCCGGACCTCTCAAAGACATTTTCTATCGGACAGAAGCGGAGGTTCATCCGGACCCGGGCCAGCTCGAAGCTCGCCTCAACCTGCTGCAAGCAATAAGCCGCCGCATGAGCATGCGGGACTTAACAAAGGAGTTCATCGGGCTCCGAATTCCACCCCTGATGGCCAGCTAGCCGATCAACTTTGAAGAGAATCCAGAGAGTGGACTTTGAGAAATCTCTTCAAGTGCTGCAGGTAACTTCGAATGTCCTGCAAAATGTTTTGCACGCAGTATTGACTTTGTAAAAATGATTTAATTGAAATAAAATCTTATCTTTCAGCTCCACACACCACCCTCACTCTGGAGCAAATTGTCCAAGTTTTATAGAAGATCCTTGGAGCTCCTACGCTCGCCGAAAAGGATTGGAGTGTGAGGTTGGTTGGTAGCTGGGAGCAATTCAACCGGGTATGGAGCGTACTCGGAGTTGAAGCTCCCCTCCTTCCAGACTGGGATACCTCCGAGCATGCTCCCAAAAAGAGGAAATGGAAGCAAGGACTTTAGCATCGGCCAAGACACCTATGAAAAAGGTGGCCCGAAAACCGAAGGCCTTAGCCCCTTCTAGATCTTCTTCGTCTTCGGAGTCATCCGAAGATGAAGCCAACATACAAATGGGAAGGGAATTCGAAGCCCTTCTCACAGGTGATGAAGAATCACAAATTGGGCTGGAGTCCCTACTCAAGATGAAGCGGTGGTGGCGCCCGTCACTAGATATAACCTCGAACAGGCAGAGACTCAAAAT
This sequence comes from Zizania palustris, assembly GCA_019279435.1. Taxonomy (NCBI): domain Eukaryota; kingdom Viridiplantae; phylum Streptophyta; class Magnoliopsida; order Poales; family Poaceae; genus Zizania; species Zizania palustris. Next base: position 77,784,479 of record JAAALK010000289.1, on the reverse strand, counting down.
GTCCTGCCCAGTCAAGAAGCCCCCGCTGCGGCAGAAGGCGGAGTCGAGACAACTAAAGCCCAAGTCTCGCCTCAGGACAAAGTGATAGCTGCAGTCATCGGAGAAGTCTTGGCAGTTAATCCTTTGGTTCCAAACCCGGAGTCCGAAGAGGACTTCGATGATATGTTTGAACCTTCGAGTAGTCCCGTCCTCATTCGGTAGCAGAACATTGAGGGTAAACTTTAGCAGAATACCTTCTCTTTTTCTCTTTGTGTCATGCAAAATTTATGCAATATCGAATACCTTTGGCTTTTATAGGATCGACTCCTATGGAGGTGACCCCGGGTACGAAGGTTGCACCGGAGGCTGCCAAGTCTCCGAAGCCAATTCTGGAGGTAGCCACGAAAATGGGTCCGGGGAAAGGTAAAGGTAAGGGGGACCTTTGCCTGCTTCGGTCCCAGGGTGGACTCCGTCGGAGTCTACAGATGGAGGCCAATCCACGGAAGCCTCCGAAGACGCCTCGCTGTGCTTCGACCCATCTCTGAACGAAGATGATCAGAATGCCTTGTCTAGGCTCCCCCTCCTAGCTCCATTTTTGGAGCGATGGACTGGACTTCAGACTTTGTTGTAGCCTCTGGCTCGAGCTAGTCACGAGGTTGGGGAGACAGACTTGGTTTCCATTCTCGGGGAAGCTGAGGGATTGGAGTTGGACGCAGCTTTCGAGCGGGTAGCCTATCAGGTATGAAGTATCTACAATAACAGAGTTAGTTCAAACATATGTAAATAATTTACTTACATTGCTCATTTTCTCCCTTCGCAGCAAATAGTCCTAGCTTGAGTGTGGCTGTATCAAATGAGCGAGAGTGCAAACAACTCAAGGATAAGATAACAGCTCTTCAGGGGAGTCTTGTTAGCTCCGATGTTCGAACCTCTCGCTTGGAAGAGATGGTGGCCATAGAAAGGAAAGCTAGACTCAGCTTGGAGGCTGCCAACAATAAGCTCGAAGCTGAATGGGTCATGCTTTGGGCCGAAGTGGAAAGGTTGTTGGAGGAGCAGGCAAATGCGGGAGTTGAACTGGTGAAGCTCCAAGAAGAGCGACAGAAGTTGACGGAGGAGGCCAACAACTTGCTCGGGCAAAAGAATTCTTTGATTACAAAGGCAGCTAAACTTGCGTCTTTAATAGACGAGCTATCTTCATCGAAGGATGCTTTATCCGAAGAGAAGATAAAGTGCGAGAAGGTAGCCTCAGATATCATGGACAACCTTCGGGGTGTCTTGGAGTACTTTTGCACTTCCTGGACCTTATCTTCTACTGGCGATGTCCCTCTACTGTGAAGACTGAAAATTATCCAAGCAACACCGAAGACTATGAAGACAGTGGGATGGAGAAATCTCCGGCCAAGTAGTTGCTCTCGGAGTGCTTCGCTACTACGAGGATCTTGGGCTATCTGTAGCACCAGAACCGGAGGCAGCCCCTGTAAACTTCGGTGACGACCGCCTTCCGCCGATGTGGCTGTGGCTTGGGAAACCTTCCAACCATCTTGGAGAGCTGAAGACCGATCTGCAATCAAGACATGGATTGACGAAGGACTTCGCCAAAAGCAAGCGCGGTCGCAGCCTTCGAGCAGCCAGCCTCTTTCGGACCCGAAGGTTTAGCTCTCCTTAGGGTCCCAATTATGTAAAAACTTATGTTTTTGTCCCTTTATGAATGAAAAGAATTATTTGGAAATGTTTTTAGGTTTTCCAACCTTTTTTGGATGATCTCGAAGTGCTAGAGATTAACGAAGAGCTTCGCCTGCAATGGGCTATCTTTGAAGCTCTAAGACCTCACAAGCACCCTCGGTTTTCAATTCCTCGGGGATGCTCCGGTGAAGTAATACCCGAAATATGTAAAGAAGTACTAGCTTATATTAAAAAGGAGGAAAAGGAAGTTAATTTAGAAATTTTGTCTTCTGAGGACATTGAATGGTCCGAAGAAGAAAATACTGCTAAAGAACAAGTAGAAAAGAGCTGTGAACAACTTCAAAGCTAGGAAAGAAGCCCTGAGCGACTTCGAAGCTGGGCTGAACTTCAGCAAGAGCAAAAGGAATTCCGAGCTTCAAAATAAGGGAAGAGGGTTAAGCATAAAGTTGTTAGAACTCCTGGCTCCGGGACAAGTCGCCCCCGAAGTCGCACTAGTAGTTCTAGGGATCGAAGAGGTCTTCATTTCCTTCTTGGTATAGATACTGATTTTTCATGATGTAATGTAATATGATCATCCAATTAATACAATCTGTTTCAGAAGCATCGCTTGATTGTTCCTTATCCTCCTGCCCCTTCTTATGGGTGGGGGACCCTACGCATTGCGATAGGGTCCGCCGAACACAATGATTGATATAACAACCTGATGCTTCGAATAACACTTGGTAATCATATTATACTCTTTCGTAGAGTTCTTTGAACTGTACGTTTGTATTATGATGTTTTTAAGTTTCGGAACTAAGTTTATATTTGTAAGCTCCAATAACAGACGCTTAGGACATTAAAAAGTATTTCATTGGGCCGGAGCCTTGAAACCTTACTGCTTGGTCGCCTACGACTCTTTTACAGATGCTTCAAACCCAGAGGCCGGAAATATGTTCTTTTAAAGTCCTTAGACTCTTCTACGGATGCTAACAAGCCGAAGCATGGAATCTGTAGGCTTGCCACCTTTGGCTCTTTTATAGATACTTCAAACCCGGAGGACGAAAATCTGTTTTTTTAAAGTCCTTAGACTCTTCTACGGATCCAAACAAGCCGGAGCCTAGAATCCATAGGCTGGCCACCTTCGGCTCTTTTACAGATACTTCGAACCCAGAGGCCGAAAATCTGTTCTTTTAAAGTCCTTAGACTCTTCTACGGATCCTAACAAGCCGGAGCCTAGAATCCGTAGGCTGGCCACCTTCGGCTCTTTTACAGAATCCTTGAACCAATGGTTCGAAGGCCATTTGTCGGGTTCCTTGAAAGATGCCTACCTTCGCAAGCATCTCCATTCCCGTGATGCGTCCACCAGGAGTAAGGAATATTTGAAGAGTAAGCATAATCCGAACCTCCATATTAATTTAACTTAGAAAGGTACTTTTACAATTGTTTACAAGGAGCCTCTAAGCGTAATAACATTTAAGGTGCTACGCATGCCATACATGCTTCAATTCTTCCCCTTCTAAATTAGCTAGCTTAAACGACCCGGGGCGCCCTGAGCGTAGGATAATATATGGTCCTTCCCATTTGTTTCCTAGCTTCCCCGGAGCAATTACACTTTTCAACATCAAATGACCTGGTCTAAGCTCATTCACTTTTATCTTCGGGTCATACCATGCCTTCGTTTAGTCTTGGTACTTCATCAGATTGGCGACAGCTCGAAGCCTTGTCTCTTCTAACAAGTCCAGCGAAGTGTTTCTTTCATCATCATTGCTAGGCTCCCTTATGCGGAGGGATCCACCTTTAAGCTCTGTAGGAGTCATGGCCTTATCTCCGAATAGCAGCCTAAATGGGGTGAAGCCAGTGGACCTGGAATGAGTGGTCCGAATGGACCATAAAATCTTGGGAAGCTCTTCAGTCCAAAGCCCCTTAGCTAACCCGACAATCCTTCAATTCAAACCGGAGAGAATATTTCCATTGGTCCGCTCAATGGCTCCATTGGATTGGGGGTGGCGAATAGCTGCAAAACATAACTTGATGCCGAGGCCTTCGCAAAACTCTCTAAAGGGCTAAGCTTTGAATTGAGTGTCGTTATCCACAGTTAACTCCCTGGCACTCCGAACCTGCATATGATATTCTGCCAAAAAAGAATTGTTGCCCGTTTCTTGAAGTGATAGCAGTTAGGGGTTCATCTTTGGCCCATTTAAAAAAATATTCGATTGCTACCATCGCAAACTTCAAGCTTCCTTTTGCCATTGGAAAAGGGCCGATGAGATCCATTCCCCATCGCGCCATTGGTCATACCGGAGCAATAACTTGAAGAAGGGTCGGTGGACGGTGGCTCCGCCTACCCATCCATTGGCACCCTTGGTAGGTTCAAACTAACTCTTCTGCATCTCTTACAATTGTTGTCCAATAGAGCCCCTGTCGGAGTGTCTTTCCTGATAGAGCACGGGGGGCTAGATGGCTCCCGCATAAGCCTTCGTGAATCTCCCGAAGTATATCTTGGCCTTCGGGTTGTGAGATGCACCGGAGTGGGGGAGAACAAACTACGGCTTTATACAATATTCCGTTGACAAGCTCATAATTTCGAGCCCTTGCTTGGAGCCTTCGGAAATCCGAACCTTCTGACGAGACTGCACTGTTTTGCAAAACATCCATTATCGGAGTCCGCCAATCGGCAACTGGGATGCAAAGGACTTCTGCGAAGGGTAGTTGATGCACCGTAGGCTTGATGAGTTCTTCGTAGAAAGCGCCCTTCGGGACGTCCAATGCTCTGGCTGTAGCCTTTGCTAGAATATCTGCAAGTTGATTATCTGCTCGGGGGATACTTCGAACAGAAAATCCTTTAAACATTGCTTCGGTCTTGTGGATTTCTTCTAAATACTTTGCAAGCTGTGGATTCCTAGCTTGAAAGCTCTTGTCAACATGTCCTGCGACGACTTGGGAATATGTTTTTATTATAATCCTTGCTGCTCCAAGTGCCCTTGCCTTTCAGAGGCTTAGCAGGATCCTTCGTACTCTATGATATTATTGGTGGTCTTAAAGTTGAGCCTCGCATAATACATAGTCTTATGCCCTGATGGCGATATTATCACAGCTCCAGCTCCGACACCATATGCTTGATAGGCTCCATTAGAAAAAATTGTCCACAGACCTTCGGAGGTTTCTTCCGGAGCCCAAACTACGGATGGAGTCCACTCAGTCAGGAAGTCAGCTATGACTTGGGACTTGATAGCTGTTCTTGCCATGAAGGAAATACCAAAGGGGGCTAGCTCGACATCCCATTTTCTGATCCTACCCGTGGAATCTTTGCTCCGAAGCATATCACCAAGGGGATACTATGGCGCCCCGATTTACCTAATCAGAACATTATTGAATTTCCAAAGAAAAACAATAATACAAGAGGTCCATCATGCGACAACGTACAAACGACAAACATTCGTGGTACGCAGACCACATTATTACATAGGAGTAAAAATAAAATAAACAATTAAAAGCATGACGAACACCCTCTTCAGGATCTTCTTCTTGACTGGGTCGCTACTCCATACCATCTTCCTCATAGTAGGCATCCTCTGAATGGTGTGTCCAACGGGTATGAGTACAAAAAGTACTCAACAAGCCACCGCAAAATGCAATAGTAATGCAAGGTAATAATAAAGGAAGGAAAATGGCTAAAAGTGCGGAAAAGTACGTTTTTCAGTTGTTACATTTAGTGTAGTCAGATTTAATCATGCAGAACAATAAACATGAACATCATAATACCATCTAACTCGAGGAGTATGTTTTCCCTCCTCGCACAACGGTCCTTACATGTCAAACCATCATGCACATTCATTAAAAGTAAACTAACTGTGTGATGTCACGCAACCCGCCCTTGACCGTTGGCTCGGCTTTTCGAAAAGATTTATGACTCTGATCAGAGGTGTACTACTGTACCCACAAGGCACACACTCATCCCATACACCAAAGTGTAACGAGATGACCCATACCACGGGAACTCGTGCCAAAACCTCAGCATGAAATGCTCTAAGCGATAACCACCCGCTCTAGGTTTCGCCGACGCGCCGGGCCGCATCCCGGCTAACGTCGCACCCCCTTTTGCGCCACATCGGTACAAGCCACCCGCAGGTGCTGCTTGACCCATCTCCAAGTGGTGGCCTCGGTTTGGAACACTCCATCCCTTAGTTAGGACATACCCATTAGACTTGTGGTTAGTACGGAAGTGTATTGCAACGGATCCCGCAGACCGGTCCTTATAGTGCCTCGGGTGCTACCTACCAATGCCCTTGCTTGCACCCGGAACCCACCATGCATACACTCACAACCAAAACTCTATCACCAACATAATTCCAAAGATAAGGATAATGTGGATCATATAGTTGATTCCAATCGCTACGACTCATTTTTAATCCTATAGCAATCGTGTCGATAAATTGGACACTAGCTATTAGTACTAATCATATGGTGACAAGGAGTTTAGGCTAGATAGCATGTCTTGGGTTGCACATCAAGGTTGGGGGATCCTAATAAATATATTGTAAGGGTTTCATTTGACTAATGCATGTATATCCTATGTGTTTTTGCGATAGTTTAGTAAAACATGGGTTCAATATGCTCAAAAGATTGGTTTGGTGACTTGCCTTGTTCAACGAAACGTGACGGGGGAACTTTCGGGTAATACTCCAGCTCCTCTAAGGCGTCGTAGTATTTTCAACATTAATAATAAACATAACATTCAATAAACAATCCAAAATCCACACAATAGGCATATAGGTTTTTGATTTGGTTTGAACCAAGGAAAATAAAGTTATTAACTTTCTGAAATTTATCTTAAGAACATTTTAAAATGAATTTTAATGAAATAATGGCCTTTCTAAAAGGGATAATAATGTAAACTAATGTATTTTAAATTTTCTAACTAATTTAAAATAAGAGGTTCAGTGTAAACCTAGTGGTTTTATTACACTAATATGAAAATAATAAAAGATAAATTTTTCTAAAGTTGAAATGGACCAATTTGCAGTTTATCCTAAAGTGCATTTGAATATGTTATTAAAAAAAATAAAATACTCAATATAAACCTACTGTTTTTATTGCATTAACATGTAGAGAATAAAATTATAAATTTTATGGAATTGAAATGGTAATTTTTGGAGTTAAAATGCGCAAGATATGAATTTTAGAAGTTTAAAACCATTTCTTGGATTTAAATTAAATCCAAAAACAGGCGTCGGTCCATGGTGAACCGGATTCACCGTGAACCCGCGCACTGTGCGTGTGCGCCGGATCCAGATCCACCGTTGGATCATGATCGGATGGACACGGGCGAGGCGGGTGGTTTAAATGAAAATGGACGCGCGAGATTAAAAGGCCGAACCTGTACGCGATGGATGGCCTAGATTCATCGCAGGTTTTAAACACTAACGAACGCACGAGATTACACTATACCTCTTCGCTCAGATCTGATGGTGTGGATTAAATCGCACATGCGATATAACCTGAGTCGTCCGATCGCGATCGCACGGCCGATATTGAATCTGACACGGCACGGGTACTTTACCCATGCTAGTTGTCTTCTCCGGCGACGGCGAGCAGGCCAGAGGCCACGGCGAGCGATGGCGGCCGGATCTAAGGGCTAAAACGGAAAGGGGACACTACGGGGATCACGAGGGTACCGTTAGCGGGAAGAATGGTCGTCAGAGCATGGCTGGCGACGAGCGGGGGCGGCGAAGGTGTTCGGGTCCTCGTCGGTGATGGCGTTCCGGCGGGATTTGTCGGCGATGAAGTAGTGGATGAGGTCGGGGTGATGTCGGTGATCACACGGGTGAGGTCGCCGAGGGTGGAGCAGGGCTCCAGCAACGACGAGCGGCGGCTGGAGTAGGGGTGGCGGAGTGGCGTTAAGGGGAGCATCTCGGCCGTTCTATTTGTTCTCACAGCGAGTGGACGTAGGGGTTGAGCATGGCGGAGGCATAGGGTTTAAATAGAGGCGTCGGCGGGGGCAGGGGGCACAATCGGGGGAGGCTGAGAGTAACGCCGGTGATGGCCTTCCATGCATGTGAGCGACAGCGGGCGATTACGTGTGGATTTATCGGGGAAACGGTCAGCGCGTCGAGGGGGTGTTAATGCCGGCGACGAATTTAAGCGAGGGGCCGGCGGGGGTGGATCCGAGGTGGGATCGGTGGCCGGCGAAGTTAGGGGGATGGCGCGAGGTGGATGACGGGTCCGACAGGTGGGCCAAGGCGTTCAGCTGGCGTGAGCGTGGCAACGAGCGGGACTGATGGGTGGGGTCGGGCTCGGCCAAGAGGGGTTGGCGCCGATAGATGGGGTTTGGTTGTCGGGCGCACACGCGGTGGGAGAGGGGGTCGCTGATGAGTGGGATTCGCCTGTCAGAACGGGCGCAGGGAAGGGAGCGGGCTGGGCCGGCTAGTTGGGGGAGAATGGGGGAAAGGGCCCGTTACTGTTTCAATTCTTTTCTGAATAAATTTAATTGCTGAAATTGGTTTAAAATATTTGGGCTACTTCCAAGGGTGATAAAAATTTGTTAAAATTCTCAAAAATATATCTTGGCCTTGGGATCACATACAAAATTTTCTAGCCTCTGGTTTGGTCATTTCTCCTAAGTTCTAGTTCAAATAAGCTAAGAAGGGCATTAAAGGAATTTCAAAATAAATTATTCCCTGAAAAATATATTAAATGGTATTTTTATTTCTCTGAAAATTTGGGGTGTTACAAGCCTATCCCCCTTACAAAGAATCTCATCCTCGAGATTGGAACGTTACTCGAATAGCTCAAGGTATTGGGCTTTCAACTCGCCTTCTTTTTCCCACGTGGCTTCTTCCACGGGGTGGTTGTCCCACTGAGCCTTGCAAAAGAGAACCACACGGCTCCTGGTTACCCTTTCCTTAGTTTCTAGAATCTTGACGGGTTTCTGAATGTAGGTCAAGTCTTCTTGGACGTTGAGCTGTTGGAGGTCGGCTTGTTCAGTGGGCACACGGAGACACCTCTTCAGCTGAGAGACGTGGAACACATCATGAACTCCTGCCAAAGATGGAGGTAGTTCAAGCTGATATGCCACTTCTCCTTGCCGTTGGAGGATCTGAAAAGGTCCGACATAGCGGGGTGCTAACTTGCCTCTCATGTTGAACCTTTGAGTGCCATGGAGGGGAGTGACTTGGAGATAGACATAATCGCCCTCCTCAAAGGTTAGGTCTCTTCTTCGGTTATCGGCGTAGCTCTTTTGTTGGGACTGGGCTATCTTCAATCTGTCCCTGATGATCTTGACTTTCTCTTTGGCTTCTCTCAATATATCTGTCCCGAACAGCTGTGACTCTCCGGTCTGATCCCAAAGTAGCGGTGTTCTGCACTTACGCCCATAAAGTGCTTCAAACGAGGACATATGCAGGCAAGTTCTTGTCCCACATTCCGCCAAAGTCTAGAGCGCACGCTTTAAGCTATCCTCCAACACGTGGTTGACCCTTTCGGTTTGACCATCGGTCTGTGGATGATACACTACTACAAACCGTCACCTTAGTGGCGTTGGGCAAAACCACTATAGTGGTGGGCCATTAGATGCCCGCCACTACAGTTGCTGGTGCTGACGGCAGCACCAGCGCCCGCCACTATTGTTGGTAATGTAGTGGCGGTCGGTGCTGACGTCATCCCGGACCGCCACTATTGTACCAATAGCAGTGGCGGGCGCTGGTGCTGCCCGCCGCTGCTAATATGGCCGCCACTAAAGATTGATGACATCACTTGCGACCGCCACTACTATTCTAGCTATAAATGCACAACTTCTTCCTCCCCGAGCTCTACTGGAGTTCGCATTTAATTTTGTCCGTACAATGGCGACAAAAATCTAGATAAAGAGGGGGGAGGCTTTATTTTCATTTCTTTTGAAGGATTTCATTCTAGGAGGTAAATCCATGCCGAATCTCACATTTATTTTGTATTTAATCATGTATACAATGAGTTATTAGCGTTTTTCTAATTTAGGGTTTGTGAATAGAAATTTTCAAATAATCTTCCATTTACAGTGTTACCTTCTCCCAAATGAACAAATATGACTCTCCTCACAATTATTCATCACTTGTATATTGATTTACGTCATTTTAATCTCTTTTTAATTTGATTTATGATTATAGATCTAGAGTTATGTTGTTTGGAGAGAGAGAAACCAATATAGTTAATTTATTTAATAATTTTTTCTTCTTAATAAATAGTTTTAATTAAAGCATTGAGGATTTTTAATTAATGTTGTGATGAGCGATAATAAATCAATATATTTTCAATTTGTAAATTACTAAAATTAACAATAATGAATTTATTAATATTTTTTCAAATAATATATGTTTTAGATGGAGCACAGGTCCTGGATGTACTCGTCCAACGACGGAGATGTGGTGGCATATTTTAACAGAGTAACTGAATTTACTAAAGCTGCCGCACAATATGCTTCCCGTCAGAGTGAAGAGGCAATATATTGTCCTTGTAAAGTTTGTAAAAACGAAGCGATGTATCCGTGTTCTGATCGTGAAACCATACGATTTCACTTGTTGAAAAATGGTTTCGTGAAGAACTATTATATATGGACGAAACACGGTGAGATGGGCCAAAATCCGCCTGAAGATTCTGATGTGCCGCAAGATGCTCATCAACATAGAAGAGGTTGTGATCATACATTTGACATAACACATGATGATGTTGATCAACATGATGATGATGACGTCTTTGATGTGGAGGAACTGATGTGAAATGTTGCGCCTGAGGTGTTGTTCCAGAGAACTACAACCAAAGGATACGATAACTTTGAAGCACTTGACAAAGCATCAAAAAACCTTCTTTACGAGGAACGCCACAGATGCGATAAGCAGTATACTGTGTTGTACACAATTCTTGAGCTTATGAAACTGAAGGCCAGCAATGGATGGTCTGACACTAGTTTTTCAGATCTTTTACAACTCCTAAAAAAGGTTTTGCCAAAACCCAATGGTTTACCATCTGATACGTACCAAGCAAAGAAGATGATTTGTCCGTTGACTTTGGGCGTTCAGAAGATTCATGCATGCCCGAACCACTGTATCCTATATCGAAAAGAGTATGGATTGTTAGAGAGATGTCCCCAGTGCAACGCGAGTCGATACAAACGTCCAAATGACTGTGTGGAGGACTACAATGACCACCAGAAGAAGAATAATAAGAGGTTGCAGAAGAGAAATAAAAATGTTATTGAAGACCATCCTAGAAAAAAGACGGAGAGGAAAGTTCCAGCCTTAGTAATGTGGTACCTACCGGTGATTGATCGCTTGAAACGTATGTTCTCTAATCCTAGAGATGCTGAACTATTAATCTGGCATTTCGCTGGGCGAAAGAAGGACGGAAAACTTCGGCACCCTGCGGATGCTAGGCAGTGGAAATCATTTGACCTGGCCCATCCAGATTTCTCGGACGATCCTAGAAATATCAGGATGGGACTTAGCATGGATGGAATGAATCCCTTCGGTGAGATAAGGAACCCACATAGTACGTGGCCAGTCTTTCTATGCTTGTTCAACATTCCATCATGGTTGTGCCATAAAAGAAAATACCTTATGCTCACTACTCTAATTTCTGGTCCAAAACAACCTGGCAATGACATTGATATCTTTATAGAACCTTTGATGGAGGATATGAAACGTCTATGGGAACATGGTGTCTGTGTGTGGGATGAGCACAAGAAAGAGCACTTCAATCTAAGAGCCATAATATTTTGCACCATAGCTGACAACCCAGGACGCATGTCCCTAACAGGACAGGTTAAAGGAAAGACAGCATGTGTAGTGTGTGTGGACCAGACAGAATCTATGTATCTTCCATCATTCGTTAAGACGATATATATGCGACACCGCAGATTTTTACCAAAAAACCACAAATATCGAAGAAATAGGAACCATTTCGACGGTACAATCGAGCTTGGACAGCCTCCACGAAATCGAGATGGCAAATTTCTATTCGAAATGGTAAAGAATATCAAAGTTGTTTTCGGAAAGACGAGGAAGAAATCTGAAAAAATTTCAAAGGACGCTCCATTTAAAAAACAGTCGATCTTCTTTAGATATTTGCCCTATTGGAAGGAGTTGGAGATTGGTCATGCTATCGATACAATGCACGTTGAGAAGAATGTCTTCGAAAGCACTATCGGTATTTTGTTAGACATACCGGGCAAATCAAAAGATGGACTCAAAGTACGAAGGGACCTTCAAACTCTCGGAATTAGACCCGAGCTTCACCCACAGGAAAGGGCCAATGGAAAATTTTTCCTTCCGGCTGCTAGCTATAACCTCACAATTGACGAGAAAAGATCAATCTGCAGGTGTCTACATGGAATTAGAGTTCCAACAGGATTCTCAAAGAATATAAAGAATATTGTCTCCGTAGCAGATTTGAGGATGAGCGGCTACAACACTCATGATTGTCATGTTATGCTTGGGCTATTCCTCGCCATCGCAGTAAGAGGAGTCAAACATTCATTTTTGAAGATGGTGATAACACACATGTGTCACTTCTGCAATGTCATATCAAAGAAGGTGATCGACACTAAAGAGTTAAATGAATTACGTAAACAAATGAGGGAGACTATGTGTCAGCCTTAGATGTGCTTTCCTCCTTCATATTTTGATATTATGGAGCACTATATGATACATATAGCAGACCAAATCTTTGTTCTCGGTCCAACGTACCTGCACAATATGTATGCGTACGAGCATCTAATGGTTATCTTCAAGGGTTACATACGAAATCGTGCTTATCCAGAGGGTTCCATGATAGAGGGCTACACGACTGAGGAAGTCATTGAGTGCTACGCAGATTACATAAGAGATGGAAGACCAATAGGAGTTCCCGTGTCCCGGCACCATGGAAGACTCACCGGTAAAGGAACTAAAGGCAGGAAAATCATACGAGACAATAGTTACCAAACAATAAGAGAATCACATTACAGTGTAATGCATCAGTTGGCGATTATGAGACCATATGTTGAACAACACCTGCAAGAGCTTCGTGAAAAGAATGAAGATCGCGATGAACAATGGATTATGAAAGAACACAAAATTTATTTCACATCATGGCTGAGGGATCTAAACCTTTCGATTGGAGAAACCGACGAAGAGATGATGATAAATAAATTGTCTTACGGTCCATTGAGCATGGTTAAAACATGGCAAGCGTATGACATCAATGGTTTCACATTCTATACCAAAGCAAAGGATCAAAAGAGTCAGCGCCAAAATAGTGGTGTCAGAGGAGAAGCAGAAGATAGCACTTGACAAAAGAATGCTTACTATGGATACATCGAAGAAATATGGGAACTTAACTATGGGAACTCTATAGAAATCCCTGTATTTAAGTGTCAGTGGGTCAGACATCCAGAAGGTGTGGAGGTGGATGATTATGGGTTTACGATAGTTGACCTTAATAAGGTGGCTTATAAAGATGACCCTTGGATACTCGCTCAATCCGTGGCACAAGTATTTTACATACTTGATCCTAAAGATGAGAAAAAATACATCGTTGCTCCAGGAAAACAAAGAATTGTTGGAGTTGATGGAGTCGAAGACGAAGAAGAATACAATCAGTTTGATGAGGTGTCGTTTTTCGTTGACATATCAAGGATCAATGTGGATGAAGCAAAACTGTCATTTGGCAGTGTGATTCCTTATCTACGCACCAATGGCGATGGAAAATTAGTGCAAGGCTAGATCATTTATGTTTAGCGTGCGTATTTGTAAAATCAATTATGTCATTTATTGTTAAAACATTTTTAAGATCAAATGAGGATTTAATTAAACATCAATAGAAAATTTATTAAACAACAATAGAAATTTTTTTAAAAATTTAATTTTTGTGGCCAACAGCAAGGTTCAAACCTCAAACCGCCTACCGGCAGCGAGGTTCGAACCTCGAACCGCATGGCCCCAAGTGAGCCCCGCGCACCACTGCGCTACTAAGTGTTTCACGTCAATGTAGGAAGAGTATTATATGCTATATATATAATCCCCTCTATTAGTAGTGCCGGGCTGGATGACGTCAGCATGCCCGCCACTACTAAGGCAGTATGACGTCAGCATGCCCGCCACTACTAAGGCAGAATGACGTCAGCATGCCCGCCACTGCTAATACACCTATATATATTTTCCACTCCAGCCGTCCGAAAACCTAGTTTCATTTTCTAAACCCTAAACTCCCGTGTCGCCCCCCTCCACACCCGTCGCCGCCGTCGACGTCCCGGAGCACGTCGCCGCTGCCCTCCGCCCGTCGCCGCCTTCCTCGGAGCCCGTCTCGGCTCCGCCCGCGTCGCTGCCATCCAGTCAGTAATGTTAAATAACCTATCTTTAGTCTTATTTTATTCGAGCTTAGGGTTAAAATGATTTCTAATTGTTATATTAATTTATGCGTGGTAATATAATTTAGTATAATATTACTAGTAGAATGCACTATAACAATAATGTTTTTAATGTACTATAAAAAATTTCTGAGAAAAAAAAATTCCACTATAATAATAATGTTTTTTAATGCACTATAATATTACTAGCTTAGGGTTTTGTAATGTTATATCAATGTGACAAAAAAATTGCAGATGGCTCCTCCTAAGATTGAACCAAACAGGGGATCCTCAGACTCTACATCAAGTGGCGTGTGTGAGGTTTGCAAATGCGGTAAACATAAGGTATATGATGGTATAGTTTGCAGTTGTTTGGCAAAGAAAGTGATTCTCATAATGGACTCCGACTCGGAGGACGACTCGCGATCGCCGCAACCAGATAGAGTAAGTGTTGGCAGACGGAAGAATGATGAGACAACCGGTGGTAGAGGGAAACATGCCGAGGCTAGCGGTGGAAAAGGGAAGCATGTAGAGCAATGCGACAGCAAGAGGAGGAAGGAGGCAAGATCCTCTTTTTATGCAAATTTTATATTTTTATCATCCAATTCAATCATTGATAATAAGTTGTTCTCACTATTGTCGTCGCGTTTATTTTCGTGTTCAGGAACATGGAGAGCAGTTTAGACTGCCTGATGATGCCGAGTTGGTTGAGGATTGGCAAGTTGAGGCTTTTAATCTGTTTAACCAGAAATAGGTTGGGTTTGTGCCGAGGAAGAAGAAGAAGCTCCAAACCATATCTTTCTTTTGGGTTTGACCAGTAGTGCGTTTCGATGTATAAGCTGGTTTCCCCAGCCTGGACTTGTGTTTGTTTACTTGCTTTCAAATAAACATGATGTGTCAAAAGCGAGCCCCCGCACCACCGCGCTACAAGGTCTCGATCATATCGTAACAACATGTAATAAAAACACACTTAATGAAATAAAAACAGTAAACTAAGGGAGAAAAATACCAATTTTTGCAATTAGAATATTGGTGTTGTATTTTATTGTACAAAAAGTTTCAATTTCAAAGGAAGAATAAACTATAGATAAGTTATGATGTATTTTTATTGTACATGTTTATTAATGAAATAAAAAAAGTAAAGTGAGGCAAAAAAATACCAATTTTTTAAATTTGATAAGTTATGATGTATTTTAATTGTTAAAAAATCAAGTTCAAACTAGAATTTAAACAAGAATAAAAAAGTAATGAAAATTAGAATAGAAATGTAAAAAAATGTTTGGATGCTAGCAGCAAGGTTCGAACCTCAAACCGCCTGCAGGCAGCAAGGTTCGAACCTCGAACCGCATGGCACCAAAGCAACCCCCGCACCACTGCGCTACTAAGTGTTTCTCGACATGAGTGGCAACGTATGCTAGATAACCCCACCAGAGGCAGTAGTGGCGGGCAGGATGACGTCACCAGCCCGCCACTGCTATCCTTTTAGTAGTGGCGGTCGCATGATGTCATCGGCCCGCCACCACTAAGTCAAGTGACGTACACTGAGGCAGAAAAATACCAACTTTTTAAATTTGATAAATTATGATGTATTTTTATTGTTAAAAAAAATTCAAGTTCAACGAGGATTTAAACATCAATAGAAAAGTGCTGAAAATTTAAAAAAGTACAAAACAGAAAAAAATGTTGATTTGGCGCCAGCAGCAAGGTTCGAACCTCAAACCGCCTGTCGGCAGCAAGGTTCGAACCTCAAACCGCATGGCACCAAAGAACCCCCCGCACCATTGCGCTACAAAGTATTTCTCGGCTATTTGTGCAGTGTATGCTAGATAATCCCTACCTCTACGTGGACTTTTTTGCATTTAAATACCAATTTCTGTTAATGAAAGATACCAATTTTTGCAATTAGAATATTGGTGTTGTATTTTTATTGTACAAAAAGTTTCAAGTTCAAAGGAAGAATCAACTATAGGTTTTGCTTTCAAACCTAGGTCATTTCATCTCTAAACCCTAATTCATCCCCGCAGAATCTTAGGTTTCTTAACGCCCTACGTGATTATTTTCTCGAAAAAATTTTATTTTTTATGACAACATCTATGGATCGATCATATCATAACAACATGACAAGTCTCATCTTTTTTAGACTTTATTTTATTTTTTGAGGATTAAAAACTATAAAAATACAAGTTGTCGATCGAGTGTTGTGGAAACCTACATTTTTTATGATGATTTTAAATTTACTGGATAATAATAACTAATTATAGAGTCAAAACATGAATATGGTTTTTCTATAAATTTTGGTGAATTATTTCATGTCTTTTAGTTCAAATTGAACTTATTTTGACTTTGATCATAAAAACACACTTAATGAAATAAAAACAGTAAACTAAGGGAGAAAAAGTAAAGTGAGGCAGAATAATACCAATTTTTTAAATTTGATAAGTTATGATGTATTTTTATTGTTAAAAAATCAAGTTCAAACTAGAATTTAAACATGAATAAAAAAGTCATGAAAATTAGAATAGAAATGTAAAAAAATGTTTGGATGCTATAGGTGTTGTATTTTTATTGTACAAAAAGTTTCAAGTTCAAAGGAAGAATCAACTATAGGTTTTGCTTTCAAACCTAGGTCATTTCATCTCTAAACCCTAACTCATCCCCGCAGAATCTTAGGTTTCTTAACGCCCTACGTGATTATTTTCTCGAAAAAATTTTATTTTTTATGACAACATCTATGGATCGATCATATCATAACAACATGACAAATCTCATCTTTTTTACACTTTATTTTATTTTTTGAGGATTAAAAAACTATAAAAATACAATTTGTCGATCGAGGGTTGTGGAAACCTACATTTTTTATGATGATTTTAAATTTACTGGATAATAATAACTAATTATAGAGTCAAAACATGAATATGGTTTTTCTATAAATTTTGGTGAATTATTTCATGTCTTGTAGTTCAAATTGAACTTATTTTGACTTTGATCATAAAAACACACTTAATGAAATAAAAACAGTAAACTAAGGGAGAAAAAGTAAAGTGAGGCAGAATAATACCAATTTTTTAAATTTGATAAGTTATGATGTATTTTTATTGTTAAAAAAATCAAGTTCAAACTAGAATTTAAACATGAATAAAAAAGTCATGAAAATTAGAATAGAAATGTAAAAAAATGTTTGGATGCTAGCAGCAAGGTTCGAACCTCAAACCGCCTGCAGGCAGCAAGATTCGAACCTCGAACCGCATGGCACCAAAGCAACCCCCGCACCACTGCGCTACACTGTGTTTCTCGACATGAGTGGCAACGTATGCTAGATAACCCCACCAGCGGCGGATTAGTAGTGGAGGGCATGCTGACGTCAGCGTATGCCCACCACTACTATACTTTTTCCACCCGCCCAGACTGAACCCTAGTAGTGGCGGTCGGTGACGTCAGCGGCCCGCCACTACTATGTCTTTGCCCGCCACTACTACGATAAATATCAGTGGCGGGCATGCTGACATCAGCGTGTGCCCGCCACTACTAATCCGCCTATATAAATTTTTCACTCCCGCCGTCTGAAAACCCTAAGCCCTAATCTTCTCCCGCCAGTTGCTGCCGCTTCCAGAGCTCGCGCCGCCGTTGTCGTTGTCATCCCCGAAGCCCGTCACCGACGTCAAAGAGCCGTTGGTGTCCCCGGACCCCTCGCCACCACCTCGGAGCCATCGCAGTCATCCTCAAAGCCTGTCACCGGAGCCCGCGTCGGTGTACCCGGACCCCTCGCCGCCGCCTCGGAGCCGTCGCACACCGCCATCCCTGTCCAGGAGCCCGCGCCGCCACCCTCGGAACCCATCCCCGACGCACGCCGCCATCCCCGTCCTAGAGCCCGCGCCGCCACCCTCAGAACCCGTCACCGCCATCGCCCCGAGCTCCGCCTGTCACCGGAGCCCACGTCGCTGTCCCCGGACCCCGTGCTGCCGTCTTGGAGCCATCACCGCCATCCCCTTCCCCGAGCGCACGTCGCCGTCCCCGTTCAGGTTGCTAAACTTTGTACCTACTGCTTTTAGTCTCTATATTTACCTACAACTTTTACTCTCTAGATTTACTTAAGTGTGATTTAAGTGTGTTGAAAGTTTGTTTGATTGTGTTGTGAGTTTTTGACCTTGAAAAAAGGATTGTCATAACTATGTTCTTCCTGAACTTATATGTGTGTTAGCCCATCTTCAATCATATTAATATAAACTGTTTTAGTTGGTAAATTTTGCAGTTTATTCTGAATATGGTCAAAAAGCTGAAAATGATTCCTGATTGCACCATTCATCCACTGTGAAGTGGTACTCTATGTGATTAACACTGATTTTGGCATTGAGTTATCTCATGTATGTCATACCACATTACAAATTTTTGGGAATTGATTTTGGTACTGTGAAGTGGCATTGATTTTGGGTGAAGTTTTCTATTTCTAAGTTTGTGATATAGTCTTTAATTTGACTCATTGGAGCTAAATCTGTGATTAAGTTTGGAGGAGCGTTGGGTGTTTTGAAAGGGCCATCTAATTCGAAAGAATTTTGTCGAGGCGCCTATTCACCCCCCCCTCTAGTTCTTGAGTGTTCTTATGTTCTTGAGTGTATTCTTGAGAGAGGTAGGCCAACACAAGCTAAGTTAGGTTTCTAGGGTTTATTGTCCTTAGAGCATCTCCATTGTACTTTCTAAATGTGAATTGCTATTCAAATGGAGCTATATTTAATCAATTTATATACAATGGAGATGCTCTTACATTTGTGGATAGTTATCATTTGTAGAACCACTGTATACTACTTTGTTACACCTATTTTGGCATTGATTAATGGAAATGTACCATTCACCCAATATATATTAGTCTAATTTTGGGTGAAGTCTTCTATATCTAAGTTATGCCATGAGAACTATTGCATACCACATCACCACTTTTTTAGAACAACTTTTAGAGGCCTATGATGCAAATAGTAATTGAGTTATCTCATGTATGTCATCAAGCCGTGGGACACATCCATTCCTGTAAACAACTTCTTCTTTCTCGTGTTGCTGACAGGGAATGGATGTGCTCACGGTTCCATGGCAGCCATGAACATATTTGAAAAACAACACAAAATATGTTGAGGCCTCAACAACACAAGAGAGAGAGAACAACACAATCTCCTAACTTGAGAATTAATATAGTGGCTTCGGAAGTAATAGCTGACTACTGTAGCCAAGAAGAGTTTTCATACATTTCCCACCTTTGACACTGTGATCAGTTTACTACTGCTATTATTTCTAAGGCTACTATATACTAATCCTCAAGTTCATGCATCCGGCTGAAGGCCAACATTAGATTCTGCAGTTCCTTTTAGAGGCCTATGTTGCAAATTGTTATTGAGTTATCTCATGTATGTCATCAAGCCGTGTGAAACATCCATTCCTGTCAACAGCTTCTTCTTTCTCGTGTTGCTGACAGCGAATGGATGTTCTCACGGTTCCATGGCAGCCATGAACATTTTGAAAAACAACACAAAATATGCTGAGGCCTCAACAACACTAGAGAGAGAGAACAACACAATATCCTAACTTTAGGATTAATATGACATCAGACCTTTTTTGCATAACCAAAATTCTGATACATTAGCCTCTTAACTATGAATAGTTTATCTATGGCGGAAGAAGGACGTTCCATCGAGGAGCTCATCTACGAGTCTCCCGCAAAAACAAATAAAGAGGGTTCATCTGAAGGATTCTCCGATAGCGAATCTTCGTACCACTCTACGGAGAATGAACATCCAATGGAGCCTAGGAAGAAGAGAACAAGAGAAGACGCCGATGAGGATTACATTCCTGAAGCTCAAGCGGAGGTAATTATTACGTTAGTAACAAGTCAAAGCAGCTTCTAATCGAGGATTACATTCCTGAAGCTCACATTATCTATCATCGTAGGATCATCAAAAGCGAGGAAGCAAGCGTCGATTATTCCAAGTCGAGAAAAGAACAACTATTGTCCCAGCTATTGAGTCAGCTGAGCGAACAGATGTTGAGCCCGCTCCCACAACATCGTCTGCAAATGCGAAGAGGAGAGGGAAACGGGAGAAGAACAAGCTGCATACAGCTATCTATGAGGTTGAAGAAGTGCATGTTGATGGGGCTCCAAAGAAGCCAAAAGAAATCACAGCGAAGTGGCGTAACGACTGTGGATGTCTCGCCAGGGAGCGATGTAAGATAGTTTGGAAAAATTGGAAGACTGTCCTTGAAGCTACAAAGAACGAATTGTGGCAGCATATAAAAGCGCATTATAAATTCCCGGAAGACCGCTTAGAAGACGCTAAAGCTGCCACATTGAAGACTATCAGGAAGGCTCTCCGTACATTTAGGACTAAACTGAACACACAATACCTTCAGAAAGATGAGTCGCCACTCAACGACTACAGCTTTATAATGCCAAATGAATGGAACGAATTCAAAATGCAGCATTGCTTGGAAGAAGCCAAAGAAGAGAGCATCATGTTCAAATAACTTAATAAGAAGAATAAGTTCCAACATAAACTTGGGTCAGGTGGATATAAGGCCAAGGAGGATGAGTGGAGTAGAAAGGAGGAGGAGGACCGTGCGGCTGGGTTACCTGAACAGTTTTCAGGTGCTGATCAGCGCACTAAGAGATGGCTCCTAGGTCGAGCTAAAAAACACCCGAGGGCCAATATATGCTCTCCGACTCACGGACTAGTGAAGTATTCCAGAAAGCACAGGAAATCGCTGAGTTGGAGAAGACTGGAAAGTTCAAGCCCGAGGGATGTAATGACCATCTTACATATGCTCTCGGAAATGAGGAACATCGAGGGCACACCCGAGGTGTCTCTTCTATAGCACCCTGGAAAAATACTTTCAAGAAACAGGTGGGTGCCACATACAAGAAGTGTCAAGCACGCACAGACGACGCCGCAGAGCGCCGTGCAGAGTGGGAGTGACATTTTTTTGAATTTATTAACGAGAATCCAAACATAATGCAGGCTGCAGCGGGACAAATAATTGTGCCAGAGGTACGACTCGACGTACCAAGCAGTGTTGGCTCAGTACAAGACAAATTTCCTATAAATTATATTAAAGAGGACACACCATGCAGCCTGCATGTACCGATAGGGCGCAAAGGGCATTCCCAAGAGGCTGCACGAGGCATTGCTATGCCTGGGGATTTATTTCACAATTGGCCTATTCCTGCTGACTATACCAAGGTTCAGGTCAATGAGATCACCAACGACAGATTTATTAATGACCCCTTGGATCTTCCAATGCCTGATGAGGGGATTGAGACAATCGGAGATGCTCTAAATAACTTTGTCCTATGTGCGAGCCGAGATATCAAATTACTGCAGACAAGTTCTCAGAGTAAATCACCTATTGTCTCATCACAATCCCCCACATATCTTTCATCTCGGGATGTGCAAAATATAGGATCTTTATCTCCTGTTGATGAGCGTGAGATAGAGGAAAAGACAGAGGAAGAGCAAGTGCCCGATAAAGTGGCAGAAGTGATAGAATCGAAAGTGGCTGAGCCTGATCCTCAAGTGCCAGTGCCAGTGCCAGTGCTTGAGCCCACTGATGAGCCCAACACAAATGTGCCAGAGCCAGATCAAATGCCAGTGCCAGTGCCAGTGCTTGAGCCCACTGATGAGCCCAACACAAATGTGCCAGAGCCAGATCAAATGCCAGTGCCAGTTCCGGCTGAGCCTCAAGTGCCAGTTGTGGCTGAGCCTCAAGTGCCAGTTCCGGCTGATCCTCAAGTGCCGGTGGCCAAGCCCATAACAAAAGTGCCAGTGCTAGTTGCTGCCGAGCCTGAAAAACAAGATGCATGCCCAAAGCCAGCAATCCACAAGATAACTGTTCAAGCTGGGCAGTGTTCTGCGCTGAAATCTGAGATGCATAAATTTTTTACTATTATGGGGCAAACACGTTCTATGCCCGAAGCGGCTCTCATAAAGGCTCCAGTACAAAAGCATGCGGGCTCACTTTCTGTTGATAAGAGGACCTACGGAGACGAGGATTATATCGAATACGAACCATGCAAACCATTATTACCCCAAGGAGTACTTAATTGTATGCCTTGGATGATGAAAACATTTCATGACTGGTACCTCGAAGCGTCTTCGTTAGGAGTAACACAAATAGAACTGAAGGTTCCACAAGAAATATTCAACTGCCCAGAGTTTAAGCTTGCACTATTTTTCGACGACTTCCATCGGATGTTTCGTCTGAAGCGAACCGACATCACAAGCATGATGCTCTGGTGCATGTAAGTACTTTATACTTTGTCAATACAAAGCAAAAATAAATAATGTCTTATATTGACTATTGTTTTATAACATATGCAGTTGTAATTCATGCGGTGACGAGTCTAATATGTATGGGTACTTAAACCCGTCATTAATAAGCCAAAGTGCGCTGAACCCGACACTAAACCAGAACGATAGCAAGTACTGGACTGCGGGTAAGAAAAAATTTCAAAGAAAGATGTTCAATAAAGACGAAGACGCACTTAAGAAGAAGAAAAGGAGTTGTGCCGCGTTGTATATTGCGTGGTGCATGGATCAATGGAAGGACAGAGAAATGATAAGTGGGGCATATAACTTTAAGTAAGTATACCCACTATATCCACTTAATCACGTTTTATCGATTATGAAACTAACATAGTCATATATTACTTCTTTTGATAGTGATCATTGGATTGCACTTCTGATATACCCAAAGAGCTCAAGGGTTTATGTGCTCGACTCGCTCGACAAACCCAAAAAAGAATATCAAGATATATTAAATGTTATTCACAGTGCATATAGATACTACGTGGAAAAGTTAGGTGGCCCACATGATCCATAGAGGCCGAAAGATATGCTTATCAGAACCAACTACCCGGTAATATTATATTTTTAAATTTATTAATTCAATTGATAAAGCCAAACTATATATCATTCTAACTTTGTCTATTTTGAAGTGTCACAAACAATCTCTTGGTTCTGTGCATTGTGGCTATTATACTTGTGATTTCATGAGCAATAACTTAGGAAAGTTTGGGCGGACAGTATCTGAGGATACTAAAGAAGTAAGTTGATTTCTTGTGTGTTAATCTAATATAACTTGCAGCGTTATGAACTTATATTTTACGTATGCAGGCGTCAGGTCCATCAACCGTTGCCTAGAAGAGCCAACTCTCAGAATCACAAATGTACGAAATCGTATCAAGGATGTGCCGCTTCACGATGCATGAGATTCTTCATGAGCTTGGAGTATTTTTCGATCCTGAGAGTGAAGTGGCCAAGCATCCAACTCTGTATGATTGGGTCGGAAGAATGAAAAGGCGAACCAATTAAGATATGAGTTGGCCTTCCAAGAAAACATAAACCGCATGAGCATGTATTTGTGAAACAATGGTTAATTTTGAAATTTTGATAGATGTAAACTTTTTAGACTTGATGTGTTGAAATGTAAATTTGTAAATTGATAAGATGTGTTGTTGTTGTGCTTTGTATGTAGATGGCTGTGTGAAGCATATAATGTAAACTTTGTAAATTTTTGAAAATTGATGAGATGCATGGTTGTTGTGTTGATGTGTTGTTGTTGTGGATGTGTATGTGGATATGTGGATGTTTTGCTGCTGTGTATATGGATGGCTGTGTGAAGCATATAATTTCTGTGTTTTGTTTTGTGGGATCACAGCATTCTGTGTTATGGGTTATACACAGCAGTGGCGGGCAGATGAGGTAGCTTGCCCGTTACTGCTGTTGAAACAGTGGTGGCGGGCGCGCTAACCTCATCTGCCCGCCACTGCTATTGATAACAGTAGTGGCGGGCAGATGAGGTCAGCGTGCCCGTTACTACTGTTAACATAGTGGTGGCGGGCGAGCTGACCTCATCTGCCCGCCACTGCTGTTATCAATAGCAGTGGCGGGCAGATGAGGTCAGCGCGCCCGCCACTGCTGTTGATACAGTGGTGGCGGGCGCTCTGACCGCCACTGCTAACCCCCGATAGCAGTGGCATTAGAGCAGTGGCGGACTTGATGCCCGTCACTATAGGTGGTTTTTGCCCGCCGCTACAGTAGTTATTTGCACTAGTGATAGGTAGTGCTAAAGTTTAGCCGGGTGCCGAGTTCTTCTTGAAGGTTCTTCCAAAACATAGAGGTAAACTGACTCCCATGGTTAGATACTGAGAAACCATGGTGAAGAATATGGTTTTGATACTCCATATGTGATGAGTGATTGTCAACGGAAGTCAAAGAAGAAGAGAAATGAAGACCTGCCGAGTCTGAGGCGCATGTTACTCAGGTACACGGGCAGCGAGCGACAGCCGGGCAGAGGAGCCACAGAGTCGGGCTGGCCCAATCCGGGTACATGGCTAGGAGCGGCAGATGATCCACTGGTCTGTTGACTGGATTTGACTCAGGTACACGGGCGGCGAGCGATTGCCGGGCTGAGGAAGCTGCGGGGTCGGGTCGGCCCAATCCGGGTACCCGGTGCGAAGACGGTGGACGCTTTGTCACTTTTGGCGCAAAACTGACAACCTATGATTAATTCGTTTTTAGGATATTAATATTTAGTTTTTAAGTTTAGAATATTTTTATTTGAGTCAGGAGATTTTTCTAAGATTATTTTAGTAATTTTTGGAATTTATTTTAGAGTCAGTGTTAATTTACCCTAAGGGTAAATTAGTCTTTTCATGTATTAAGAGTCGCCCTAAATAGGCCCCTATCCCCCTGGGGATAGATGACTGTTTTCTTTTCCCTCAGATCAATCTACAGTCCAACTTTTATTTTCATCGCCACAATCTTTTTTCCCGGCGATTTTTCCACCACGGTACTTCTGTTCTCTCCAGCGAAATTGCAGCCTCTACGTATTTGGCCCTCGGCCAACGTGCAGCAGCCCGCTGCCTTGATTCGTTCCCGGCGGCAGGTAGTCACGCACGCGACTACAGCAGGGCCAGCAGCAGAAGTCTTCTCGCATGCGTGGGGCTTGCACTCAGCAATTAACACCGACGACAGTCTTCACGAGGAGGCTACTGCGGTGGGTCCCACATCATTTGCATCCTTTTTCCTTGCCGTGCTTCAGGCTGCAAACAGCACGGCGATCTGAGGCACATTTTTTGACTTCGGCTCCAGGATTTCAGCGGGCCCCATGGTGATTCCAAGTTCCACAGCGCCATTTAATGCATGCAGCAGTGCGGATGTGATGCGCACGGTTCCCGAGGCGCAGCTACATATTTGCTGCTCCTGTAGATCTGCTCCACGCCGCGTATGACTTCACGGCTTCTAGCAGCGCACGACGACGAGGATCTCCATGGCGCCCCATGCAGGTAAAAATTTTTAATCTCCTATTTTTTGGTAGATAAATTTTTAGAGATAATTATCTATTAATTAAATAGCTGAAAATCTATTTAGAAATTTCGTGGGTAATTTAATCTGCCAAAATAATTTTTAGTACTCGCATATTTTTATTTAAATATTTTTAATCTGCTCGTATAAAAAGAAAAATTAGTATTAGTCGCAGTAATATTTTCATTCTAGATTTACATGGAATATTTTAGATTTATTTCTAAATTAATATATGGATGATCCATATTTTTATTCAGTTGATTAATATTTTATTTCTAGACTGAAATATAAATATCTCGTAATTTATTTAGTTGTTTTTATTACTGTAGTATTCTTATTTAGTTTTTCTTTAATATCATTTAAATTAAGATACCGATCATTTTTAGTCTAGACAACTTTAATTCCAGTAATTTGCTTTTCTAATATTATTTGTCTAGTTAAGTTTGTTTGGGTGTTGGGATTAGATCATAGTTTAGCAAGAAATTTTTAGGCACCCATTCACCCCCCCTCTGGTCGCTACTTTCGGTCCTATAGATACAATCTTCTTTGGCACTCCGTGCAGGCACACAATCTGGGTCATATGCAACTCGGCCATCTTGGCGACGATGTAAGTTGTCTTGACGGGGATGAAGTGAGCCACTTTGGTGAGTCGGTCGATGATCACCCAGATAGAATCATGACCGGCTTGGGTCCTGGGTAGTCCTATGATGAAGTCCATTCCTATCTATTCCTACTTCCATTCAGGGACCTTGAGGGGTTGCAACAATCCGGCAGGTCTCTAGTGCTCTGCCTTGACTCGCCGGCATGTGTCGCACTTGGCCACATACTCATCTATTTCCCTCTTCATGCTGACCCACCAATATTTCTCCTTTAGGTCTTGGTACATCTATGTACTCCCGGGATGTATGGAGTATAGAGTATCATGGGCCTCTTGAAGGATGAGAGCCTTTAACTCAGGCTTGTTGGGTACGCATATCCAGTTTCCGAACCAGATGGTACCATGCTTGTCCTCGGAGAATCCGGGGGCTTTACCCTTCCGCATGTTCTGTTGGATCTCCAAGATGTCCGGGTCTTCCTTCTGCGTTTCCCGGATCTGGTCTATTAAGACAGGTCTAGTCTCTAAAGCAGCGAGATATGCTTGGGTGGCGATCCCTAGGTTCAACCTTTCCATCTCCTTGTATAGCAAGGGGGCCTGGTCCTACACCATGATGGCATTGCAGTACCCTTTTCGACTGAGGGCGTCTGCCACCACATTGGCCTTGCCTGGATGATAATGGATGCCCAAGTCATAATCCTTGATCAATTCCAACCATCTCCTCTGCCTAAGGTTCAGGTCCGGTTGGGTGAAAATATACTTGAGGCTCTTGTGGTTGGTGAAGACCTCGCACCAATTTCCTACAAGGTAATGTCTCCATATCTTCAAGGCATGAACCACGGCTACCAATTCCAGGTCATGGGTTGGGTAATTCAACTCATGTGATCTCAGCTGTCGAGAGGCATAAGATATCACCTCCCCATCTAGCATAAAGACACATCCCAATCCTTGGCGAGAGGCATCACAGTAGACGTGGAAGTCCTTCCGGATGTCTGGCAAAGTCAGGATTGGGGCTGACACGAGCTTCTTCTTAAGGTTCTGGAAGCATTATTCACAACCTGGAGTCCATTCAAACTTTACTTCCTTCTACAATAGCCTGGTCATAGGCTTGGCTATCTTTGAAAAGTTCTTGATGAACGGGCGGTAGTATCCGGCCAATCCGAGAAAACATCGGATCTCGGTCACATTCGTGGGTTGTAGCTAGTTGGTCACTGCTCCCACTATGGTTGGGTCCACAGCTATTTCTCCGACAGATATGACATGACCGAGGAACTTCACCTCAGATGACCAAAACTCACACTTGCTGTATTTGGCGTACAATTGTTGTTCCCTTAGCTCTCCGAGGGTCAGACGGAGGTGGGTTTCATGTTCTTCCTTGGTCTTGGAGTAGACAAGGATATCGTCGATGAATACCACGATGAACTTGATGGAAGAGTGGTCCCGATCTTCCGCTAGGTAAAGGATGAACTTGTAGGTGGAGGCTCCTTGTGTGTATCATGTGAAGTGATGTCCTCATCAGAACTTATCCAAGAACTCCATGAATACATTGTTCATCATGTTCATGTAAAAGGTTGGGGCATTCGTGAGTCCGAACGACATCACAGTATACTCGTAGAGTCCATAGCGAGAGGTGAAGGCGGTCTTGGGGATTTCTTCTTCCCTAATCCTCAATTGGTGATAACCTGACTTGAGGTCAATCTTGGAAAACACCAAGGATCCTTTCAGCTGATCAAACAGGTCGTCGATCCGAGGCAGTGGGTACTTGTTCTTGATGGTTACGTCGTTCAGGGCTCTATAGTCCACGCACATCCTTTTAGTCTTGTCCTTCTTCATGGCGAAGATGACCGGTGCACCCTAGGGTGAGGTACTCGGTCGGATGTACCCTTTTTGTTCCAGGTCTTCGATGTTGCTCTTGACTTCGGCTAGTTCATTGGCGGCCATCCGGTATGGGTGCTTGGAGATTGGAGTGGTCCCGGGGACAAGCTCGATTCTGAATTCGATGTCCCGCTTGGGAGGCATCCCTGGTAGGTCCTCTAGGAAGACGTCCATATACTCCTTGACTACGGGCACTTCCTCTAGGGCTAGTGAGTGGAGAGACACCTCACGAGGTTTGCGGTTGGTCATCAGAAAAGTGACGGCTTCGCCTTCAGGGTTGGTCACAGTTACGGACTTGCTGGCACAGTCGATCACTCCCTTGTGCTTCATCAACATATCCATCCCTAGGATGAGGTCGAGTCCGGTACACTTAATGAGGACTGGCTCGGCCCGGAATAATATTCCTTGAAACTCTATTTTTACCTTAGGGCTGAACAAGTGGGCTAAGGTTTTATTGCCTGGGGTGGCAATCATCATGGGGGCTGGTAGAGGGAGCACTTCCAAGTTGTTGGTTTTTTACAAAGTCCTCCGAGATGAAAGAGTGTGTTGCCCCAGAGTCAAATAGTATTATAGCTGGTATGGAATTGGCAATAAATGTACCGAGTACGACTTTAGGAGCTTCCTAAGCTTCCTCCGCGCTGATGTGGTTGACGCGGGCACGAACCGCCTGGTTGGGTGCCGCGCCTTGTGGATGCTTGGGGTGAGGACACTGGTGTGAGTAGTGCCCCTTCTTCCAAAAGTTGAAGCAGACGACCGACTTCCCTTGGCGGTACCTCATGATTGGGGCCTTTGTGGCGGGCGTTGGCTGAGCGGCCGGAGCTGGTGGAGTGGGGCGGGGATGCCCGGCGTTGGATCCACCGGCGGCATGAGACGGCCTGTAGACGGGCCGAGGATGGTAAGCGGGCGCTGGTGGTGGAGGGACGAAGCGGGGCCTCTGAGGGTTCGCCTGATGATGCTTGAACGTAATCATCTTCCTCTTCTTGAGGTCCAACTTATTTTGCTCAGTCTCCTGGATGAGCGCTTTATTCACCAACCGTAGAAAGTCGGCGTAGTCGGTGGCGACGAGCTGGATGGACAGCTCATCCTTAAGTCCCCAGAGGAACTTAGCCTGGTGGAGGGCATCGGTTCGCACCTCTTCTGGCACGTACCGTGCCAGACGGTTGAACTCATGGAGATACTCCATGACAGTCCAGCTGCCCTGTTGCCGGTCATGGAACTCCTGCTATTTCACCACGATGACTCCGGCGGGGACGTGGGTGGCACGAAAGGCGATGGTGAACTCCGCCCAAGTCACAACGTGGTCCTCCGGTTGGGACTCACGATAGTTGTCCCACCATTCTGTGGCGGGACCCTAGAGCTGATGTGTGGCAAATGCCACTCTCTCCCGGTCGGTGCAGGGGAGGAGGTCCAACTTCTTCCCGATGGTGCAGAGCCAATCTCCGGCTTCCATACGGTTCGTCGTGCTGGAGAAGATCGGGGGTCGCACGCGCAAGAACAACGAGAGTTGAGGCTCGAGTGCGGGGGCTGGTGCACGAGGGGCGGGCTCCACATTCGCAGCCGGTCCAACTGTGCCTGTTGGTGCTGCATCTAGGTGAGGAGGGCGGTAATCAGCTGGTTCTGATTCGCCATCATCTCCGCCAAGGTAGGGTGGTTGGCGGATGGCGGCCTAGTCTGACGTTGGCCCATTGCGCCCTAGTTGGGCACAACACTTCCGGGAAAACCGTTGCTTGCCCCCTCTCCGTTGATAGACCCGGTGTTCTGGTTGTCGGCCATCTTCTGAACACATAAGATCTTTAGCATAGGAGAAAATTTGTGAAACAAATACTTAGCCAGAACAGCCCATTAGAGGCTCATACATATATATCAAAGTGGCATAGAATGTTTATTACATCAATGTTCTTATTTTATCCTACCCACAACACAAGTTGTTGCAGGTAGCACCACATACACAAAATTTATTCATTCATCAATCAACGATGGCTATCGTCTACTCGCCATCAGAGGCGGTCTCCGTGCTCTCGGAACCATGAGGGTTCTGAGGGACGGTGGGCTCGAGAAAGTTCTCGATGATGGGGTCGGAGACGATGGCGGGGCACGGGGTAGGAGCGCTGGAGCGGGATGGTCCGGCGGCCGTGGGGTGTGGCGGGATCCTCTTGGGGCGAGGGGTGGGCTCGCGGATGGGCTTCTTCCTTCTCGGGACGAGGGGGACCATCTCCGCTTTGTCCTTCTGCAGCTGTATTATCTTACGCTGCAGCTCGCCATTTTGTTGGATCAAGTTCTTCGTCTCCTGACGAAGGAACTCGACTGCCTCGTGGTGCTCCTCGGCATCAAGCATGACCTCGGTATGGAGATCGTCCATGGCCTGAAGAAGGCGCATCTCCCGGGCCATGACCGGATCGCGATCAGAGTGAACTCCGATTTAGATGCTACGGTGAGCACCGGGAGTGCGCTTTGGCATAAGTCGGAAGGACATGTTCTGAAGATGATCATCATAGATCATCCTCAGCTCCATGAGGGATTGAAGGGTGACGCGTTGGTACGCGACGTCGAAGGTTGGGCCCCCAAGTGCTGCCGTGAAGAACGGCAGGTGCTCGCCGGATCCATGGATGGTAAGGGAGACGTCGCAGGGTCCTGCGAACTCTTCCATGTACACCCCATGGAAGTCGGGCTCAAAGAGGAACCCAATGAAGGTGACCATCATACGGAGCTCCCTGACGAAGCCCTCGAAGTGGCGGTAGAAGCTGTGCACTTGGTAGACCGGCATCTACAAAAACAACAAGTTGAAGGAAAGTGAGGAGAGGAACAAAGTTATAAAGTAGGTTTTCGTAAAATAGTTTTCATCCAACTAAGTGCCAGGCTGGTCCGTTTGGCTTTATACAGTCAAGTCAGCTCTGATACCATCTTGTGGCGCCCCGATTTACCAAAACAGAACATTATTGAATTTCCAAAGAAAAACAATAATACAAGAGGTTCATCATGAGGCAACGTACATACGACAAACATTCGTGGTACACAGACCACATTATTACATAGGAGTAAAAATAAAATAAACAATTAAAAGCATGACGAACGCCCTCTTCAGGATCTTCTTCTTGACTGGGTCGCTACTCCAGACCATCTTCCTCGTAGTAGGCATCCTCTGAATGGTGTGTCCAACGGGTATGAGTACAAAAAGTACTCAACAAGCCACCGCAAATGCAATAGTAATGCAAGGTAATAATAAAGGAAGGAAAATGGCTAAAAGTGCGGAAAAGTACGTTTTTCAGTTGTTGCATTTAGTGTAGTCAGATTTAATCATGCGGAACAATAAACATGAACATCATAATACCATCTAACTCGAGGAGTACATTTTCCCTCCTCGCACAACGGTCCTTACATGTCAAACCATCATGCACATTCATTAAAAGTAAACTAACTGTGGGATGTCACACAACCCGCCCGTGACCATGGGCTCGGCTTTTCGAAAAGATTTATGACTCTGATCAGAGGTTTACTACTGTACCCACAAGGCATGCACTCATCCCATACACCAAAGTGTAACGAGATGATCCATACCATGGGAACTCATGCCAAAACATCAGCATGAAATGCTCCAAGCGATAACCACCCGCTCTAGGTTTTGCCGGCGCGCCGGGCCACATCCCGGCTAACGTCGCACCCTCTTTTGTGCCACATCGGTACAAGTCACCCGCAGGGGCTGCTTGACCCATCTCCAAGTGGTGGCCTCGGTTTTGAACACTCCATACCTTAGTTAGGACTTACCCATTAGACTTGTGGTTAGTACGGAAGTGTATTGCAACGGATCCCGCAGACCAGTCCTTATAGTGCCCCGGGTGCGACCGACCAATGCCCTAGCTTGCACCCGGAACTCACCATGCATACACTCACAACCAAAACTCTATCACCAACAGAATTCCAAAGATAAGGATAACGGGGATCATATAGTAGATTCCAATCGCTACGACTCATTTTTAATCCTATAGCAATCGTGTTGATACATTGGACACTAGCTAATAGTACTAATCATATGGTGACAAGGAGTTTAGGATAGATAGCATGGCTTGGGTTACACATCAAGGTCGGGGGATCCTAATAAATATATTGTAAGGGTTTCATTTGACTAATGCATGTATATCCTATGTGTTTTAGCGATAGTTTAGTAAAACAAGGGTTCAATATGCTCAAAAGATTGGTTTGGTGACTTGCCTTGTTCAGCGAAAGGTGACGTGGGAACTTCCGCGTAATACTCCGGCTCCTCGGCGGCGGCGTAGTCTTTTCAACATGAATAATAAACATAACATTCAATAAACAATCCAAAATCCACACAATAGGCATATAGGTTTTTGATTTGGTTTGAACCAAGGAAAATAATGTTATTAACTTTCTGAAATTGATCTTAAGAACATTTTAAAATGAATTTTAATGAAATAATGACCTTTCTAAAAGGGATAATAATGTAAACTAATGTATTTTAAATTTTCTAACTAATTTAAAATAAGAGGTTTAGTGTAAACCTAGTGGTTTTATTACAATAATATGAAAAGAATAAAAGATAAATTTTTCTAAAGTTGAAATGGACCAATTTGCAGTTTATCCTAAAGTTGAATATGTTATTAAACAAAAATTAAATACTCAATATAAACCTACAGTTTTTATTGCATTAACATGTAGAGAATAAAATTATAAATTTTCTGGAATTGAAATGGTAATTTTTGGAGTTAAAATGCACAAGATATGAATTTTAGAAGTTTTAAACCATTTTTGGAATTTAAATTAAATCCAAAAATAGTCGTCGGTCCACGGTGAACCGGATTCACCGTGAACCCGCGCACTGTGTGCGTGCGCCCGATCCAGATCTGCCGTTGGATCGTGATCGGATGGCCACGGGCGAGGTGGGTGGTTTAAATGAAAATGGACGCGTGAGATTAAAAGGCCGAACCGGTACGCGATGGATGGCCCAGATTCATCGTGGTTTTTAAACACTAATGAACGCACGAGATTACACCGTACCACTTAACTCAGATCTGATGGCGTGGATTAAACAGCACATGCGATATAACCTGTGTCGTCCGATCATGATCGCACGACCGCGATTGAATCTGACACGGCATAGGTACTTTAACTGTGTCGGCCGTCTTCTCCGGCGACGGCGAGCGGGCCAGAGGCCACGGCGAGCGATGGCGGCCGGATCTAAGGGCTAAAATGGAAAGGGGACACTATGGGGATCACGAGGGTACCGTTAGCGGGAAGAATGGTCATCGGAGCGTGGCCGGTGACGAGCGGGGGCGGCGAAGTTGTTCGGGTCGTCGTCGGCGATGGCGTTCCAGTGGGGTTCATCGATGATGAAGTAGTGGATGAGGTCGGGGTGATGTCGGTGATCACACGGGTGCGGTCGCAGAGGTTGGAGGAGGGCTCCGGTGACGGCGAGCGGCGGCTGGAGTAGGGGCGGTGGAGTGGCGTTAAGGGGAGCGTCTCGGGCGTTCTGTTTGTTCTCGCAGCGAGTGGATGTAGGGGTTGAGCGCGGCGGAGGCGTAGGGTTTAAATAGAGGCGTCGGCGGGAGCAGGGGCGCAATCGGGGGAGGCCGAGAGTAACACAGGCGATGGCCTTCCATGCATGCGAGCGATAGCAGGCGATTACGCGTGGATTTATGGGGGAAACGGTCGGCGCATCGTGGGGGTGTTAATGCCGGCGACGAATTTAAGCGAGGGGGCCGGCGGGGGAGGATCCGAGGCGGGATCTGTGGCCAAAGAAGTTAGGAGGGTTGGCGTGAGGTGGACGACGGGTTCGACAGGTGGACCAAGGCGGTCAGCGGGCATGAGCGTGGCAACAGGTGGGACTGACGGGTGGGGTCGGGCTTGGCTGAGTGGGGGTTGGCGCCAACTAGTGGGGTCAGGTTGTTGGGCACGTGCGCGGTGGGAAAGGGGGTCGCTGATGAGTGGTGTCCGCCTATCAAAACGGGCACGGGGAAGGGAGCAGGCTAGGCCGGCCGGTGGAGGGAGAATGGGGGGAAGGGCCCATTACTGTTTCAATTCTATTCTAAATAAATTTAATTGCTGAAATTGGTTTAAAATATTTGGGCTACTTCCAGGGGTGATAAAAATTTGTAAAAATTCTCAAAAATATATCTTGGCCTTGGGATCACATACAAAATTTTCTAGCCTCTAGTTTGGTCATTTCACCTAAGTTCTAGTTAAAATAAGCTAAGATGGGCATTAAAGGAATTTAAAAATAAATTATTCCCTGAAAAATATATTAAATGGTATTTTTCTTTCTCAGAAAATTTCGGGTGTTACAGATACGAGGTAGGAACGATGAGATTATGTGCTAAGAAGTAATTCCTTAGCTTTCGCGAGGCCATTACCAAAGTATTAGCAAATTTTTCGAGCTCGGAGTATCTTGTCTTTGCTCTAGACAAAGCTTCTGATATGAAGTAGACTAGGTTATGCACCAGTTTTCCTTTAAGTTCAACTTCCCTGACCAGCACTGCACTTACTGCGGAGCCCATTGCTGCAAGATAAAGAAGGAGAGTTTCTTCTGGGAGGGGCGTAGTAAGTGTTGATAGATTTCCAAGATAATCTTTAATGTCATTGAAGCTCTTCTAGCACTCCGGTGTCCACTTGAAAAGTTCGGACCCCTTTAGAGCTTTAAAAATTGGGAGGCTTCGTTCAGCTGATCTGGCAAGGAATCTACTAAGGGCTACGAGCCGTCCTGTCAGCTTCGGGACCTGCTTCAGATTTTCTAGTGGAGCCATTCTTTGCAACGCGCTTATCTGTGTCGGGCTAGCTTCGATTCCTCTACTCGAAACTAAGTACCCTAGCAGTTTTCCTGCTTGCGCCCCGAATCTACATTTTTCAGGGTTGAGGCGAACTCCACATGCTCGAAAGCTCTCAAAGGTTTCAGCTAAGTCTAGGCTATGATGGTGCTTTACAACACTCTTTATTACAATGTCATCCATATAGGCTTCGACATTTTGGCCTATCTGGTGACCTAGAGCCTTAGCTATAAGACGTGAGAAGGTAGCTCCGGCATTTCGCAAGCCAAAAGGCATTCGAACATAAAAAAATACTCCGGAGGGAGTAATAAAACTCGTCTTGGCTTCATCTTCGTGCTTTATCTATACCTGATGATAACCGGAGTATGCGTCTAGGAAGCTTAATAATTCAGAGCCAGCCGTAGAATCCACAAGCTGATCTATTTGGTGCATAGGGTAGGGGTCTCGTGGGCAAGCTTTATTTAGTGACGTGAAATCGATGCACATGCGCCACTTGCCGAAGCCTTTTTTCTTGACAAAAACGGGGTTAGCCAACCACTCCGTGTGGGCTACTTCCCTGATAATTCTTGCCCTCAGCAACTTCTCCACCTCCACTTTGGCGAGGTCCGCCCTTTCTGTTGATAACTTATGAAACCCCTGGCGCACTAGCCTAGCCTTCGGGTTGACAAGCAAACTGTGCTCAATGATGCTCTGGTCAATTCAGGCGAAGATATCTAAGTTTTCTTTAACTACTCCCTCCAGCGAAGTAGATATTTACGAAGGTAGCCCCTTGCCGAATTGTATTGGATATTCCTTGCCATCTTTTAGGATCATCTTCGTGATCACATCACCTTCCGGGCTTGGCTTTAGGGAAGAGCCCTTCGAGGGGTCTGAGGACCCCGAAGCTTCCTCCGTGTGCTCCAGCACACTATTCACTTGCCGAGGGTCCAGAGGTGGACCATGGCCATACTCCGCTCTTCGGGCTGTAGCTTGGTCTCATGAAATAGTGAGGACTCCACCTTTCGTGGGCATTTTGAGAGACAAATAGTTATGATGTGCTATAGCTCCGAACTGGTTTAGCATTCCCCTTCTGAAGATTGCATTATAGACATACGGGGCATCGACGACATCGAAGATAACCTCCTCAACCCTAGCCAGGGGCCCCTCTCCGAAGGCAACCTCGAGACCTATCTGGGAGAGGGAATCGAGAGGATGACCTATGAAACCTTGGAGTGGGCGAGCTGCCGGAAGTAGGTGTTTTCGGGGAATGCACATCTGGTCGAAGGCCTAGACAAAGAGTATATCTACGGAGCTTCCACCGCCCACCAATATCCTTTGGACTTCAACTCCCGCTACATTGGCTGAAATTACAAGGGGGTCAGCCTGGGGGAATTTCACACCCACATCATCATTGGCAGTAAAAAAATAGGTACATGAGACCACTCGGGCATTTCTGCCGCCAAACTCGAGGTCCCTATGTGCCCTACTTCACGGACATAGTCTCTTTGCTGCCGTTTCGATATGTTACCGAAGGTCCCCCCTCCGGAGATGGGCAGGACCACTCGCTTGTTGCGATCTTGGGGATCCTCCTGCTTAGTGGAGGCATAATGTTGGCCACCGGGAGTTGCATCGGTGCCTCAGGGTTGCTAGCCCGAGCCATGACTTGCACAAGGTCCGAACGCACTACTGGAGAGGTTCGGTCCGAAGTACCTCACCCTGAGCTTCGTCCTAAGTACTCGCCCCGAAGAGTCAATACGGACTTGCAATCTTTCGTGTCATGGCTTCTATTTTCACCATGCACACAACAGAAGAAGGTTTGGCGCCTGCCAGCCATTCTCTCTTGGGGCTTCGAGGTATCAGCCTTGTTAGCTTGCGCCTGTTGAAAGTTGAAAGGCATCTTCGGGGCGGAGGGTGCAATATTTAACACCTCGAAGTGGAAGTGCTTCTTTCCCCGTCTATGATCATTCAAGCGATTATCAAGGGGGGCTTGAGGAGGAGTCGGAACTTCTGGCTCCGTCTTCACCTCTCGAAGGGCTGGTGCATGTGTCACAATTCTTCGGAGGCAGCCTTCCTCTGCTTTGGCATACTTTTTGAAGTATGCCATTAGCTGCGCTACAGATGACATCGGCTTCCAGTGAAGTTTGCTGAGGAGGTCTGAGTTCAACACCCCTTCGCGCGCCGCATCAACTACCGAAGAGGTAGACAAGCCTTTAATATGAGACTTGGTGTGGGCGAAGCGTGTAAAATACTCTCGAAGGGTCTCCCCTACTTGCTGCTTCACCTGGAACAATCTTCCTGTTGACATTGGGGCTACGAACGTACCCTGGAAGTTACTCACGAACTTCTTCTTCAGCTGCTCTCATGACTTGATCGATCCTGGCTTTAGAGACCAGAACCATCGGAGAGCCACACCTTCCAGCGTGAGGGGGAAGCACTTCGCCATTGTGTTTCGCACCCCTCCGCTGGCTTCTATTGCCAAGGCATACGAACGAGAGACTTCACTGGGGTCAGACCCACAGAAGTATTTGTGCAACTTCGAGGCCTTAAACCTGGGGTCGAACGGCACTTTCTGCAAGTCCAGATGCAATGGAGACTCATCGTCGAAGGATGCATTCTCGCCTTCCTCCGGGACTCGAAGAGCTTTGGGATAATTACCAGGACCTTCATCTTGAGGCACCTCCGTAGCAGGAGTGAAAACTTGAGAGCGAAGTCTATCTACAGTTTCTTGCCTCCACCTTGCTACTTCCTCCTGAAGCCACGCTACCTAGCTAGCCTCGTCCTCAGGAAGGTCTTCATCTCCTTCGCAGGGGATCTCTGGGTCATGGGAACTGGGGTAATCAGTTTGAAGCACCGAGGGAGCCGCTTGGGGACCTCTAGGTGCTCGAGGTCTGATGACCCCTTCGGGAGTTGGTGGAATGACTGAGGGTCCTACACCGTTGGTCCTGGGGGACCTTCGTGGAGGATCGGTGGCTAGGCTCCGCTTGGGAGGCATGGCTAACAAAGTTAAGGTCTGAAGACCGAAGACTTCAAATGATTTGGGAAGGCGAGAAAAGGCCTTCGAGCTACACTAGGAAGCTCCTTACTGAAGGGTGCGCGGAATCCTGAGACTCCGAAGCTCCCTCTACAAGTGTTCTTCGAAGTGTTGTTAGCAGCAGAGAACTAGCTTTTAGAACTAAGTTCCCCACGGACGACGCCAACTATTGGCATAAAAGATTACACTAACAGGTTCTCTAATATTAAGAACTAACAAACAAAGAGTTTGTTAAGCGAACTATATCAAGCCTCCGAATAGGATAATAGCTCGAAGTAGTTCGAAGTTGTGTATTGAATATCTGAATATTCGATGCCTATTACAGGGTGAGAATGGGGGTATTTATAGGTAAAAATCTTAATGAAAAGACCTTTTTACCCCTCAGTTACAACTGACATAGTGGAAACTATTTCGGTACCCCTAATAGGGCTAAAATGGTAAAAGACTAAACTAAACAGAAAGATGATAAGTCTTCTGTCCTTGCTAGCAATTATCCACTGCGGAGATTGGACCTTCGAAGTGTATCTTTGAACGGGAGTCTGGATAGATCTTCCGGACTTGATCACACACCAACCCGGAGACATGTCTTGGACTTTGGTCTAGTAAATTGCCTTTGTCTTACGACCTTGAAGATCCTGGGGATGATGTATTTTCCCCCAACAGATATTATACTTGTGTGTGATGTGATAAAATTTTGTGCTCTAGAAGAAGAAAGAATAAGATATGTTATATTGTCCATCGACGTTTCCTTCTAAGACACCATCCTTGGAGGTCAAAAAATGGTTTGATGGTTATACTGAATAATGTGAAAAGCCAGAAGGATATAGTTTATATGAACTGATGCAACAATTAGAGAAGGTCAAGGATATTAGACCAGGAAAGCATCCTTAAAGCAAAAAGAGAAAGCGGGAAGAAGATGGTTAATGTTGGAAGCAAGGATCACGGTTGTGGGATTTGTCGTATTGGCTAAGTTTGAAGTTGTGCCATAATCTCGATGTCATGCACATCAAAAAAACATATGGGAATCCATCATTGCTACATTTCTTGGGATAGTTGGGAAGTCAAAGGACACTATCAATGCTAGGCTTGATTTGGTAAACATGGGCATAAGGAAAAAATTTGCATTTGAAGCATGATGGAAATTCATATAGTGTTCCTCATGTGTCGTACACAATGAATAAATCTCAAAAGATTGCCTTTTGTGATTTCTTGATAAGTGTTAAATTTCCATATGAATATGCATCTAACTTAGCAAAATGTATTATAGTTGATGGATGCAACCGCCAAGGATTGAAGACTCATGATTGCCATATCTTACTCGAAAGGATTTTACCTGTTGCTATCCAGGGAATTTTGCAGAAGGACATATATGAACAATTGCTGAATTAGGTAACTTTTTCCAACAATTATGTTCTAAAACTCTAAACCTAGATGTTTTGCATACAATAAAGGCTCAAATCCCTATCAATTTGTGCAAGCTTGAGATAATATTTCCACTTTCTTTGTTTGATGTGATGGTGCACTTGATTGTTCATTTACCTGATGAGGCAATCCTTAGAGGTCCAATTCAGTATGGATGGATGTACCTAGTAGAAAAAAGGTTGTACATATTGAAACGTTTTGTGAGGAATATGGCAAGACCCGAAGGATCCATTACAGAAGCATATGTTGCAAGTGAGTGTTTGATTGCTTGCTAGGGGTACTTTGATGATGTTGACACAAGATAATATAGGGAGGGTAGGAACAAAGAGCGTTAGGATTTGAGAAAAGTTGAATTATCTATTTTTCAGCATGGAGTTCATTTAATTGGAGCTTTGAGGGTTATGTATCTTGAACAAGATTATGACAAAATGGTTTGGTATGTCTTGAACAATTGTCCTGAGGTTGATCCATATATGGAGTATGTAATCTTCTTCATTTATAAAGTTTGTTGTTATGTTCATTATTGGACTATATTATGATTTGACTATGCTTTGGCAGAATTTATAGGAAACAATTAGAATTTGAAGGGGTCCAAAATGTTGAGAAAACCCTTGAGAAGAATTTTTCATCATGGTTTAAGAAACATGTGAGTTTTTACTTTTTTAGAGAATTACAACCCTATCAGTTGTATATAATGTTCCGATGTCTATTTGCTTGACATATAGCAACACTGCGTTTTGTAAATGGATAAGACATCACTAAAGACCTATATGCACTTGTATGTGAACCGGACCTACGAGTTCAAATATATTTAGCATGCCTTGTTAATGGTTTTAGATACCACACTTTGGACAGTGTAAGTTTCAGGTCCAAGCTACTGAAGTAAATTTGGAGATTGACCAGTTAGATCTTGAAGACTGTATTCATGTAGATGCAACTATCGTTGATGAACTTCAGAGCCAAAGGCAAGTGATTGTGGACGGTAGTAGTGGTGTCAGGGTTGAGTAGAGGGCATGGCTATGGGCTTGCAGAAGTAGGGGGAAAGGAGCAGCAAGGGCAAGCAGGAGGCTGGTGAGGGAAGGTGGAGCAAGGCTAGCAGTGGCTCACTAGAGGAGGAGGTGCAACACTGAGCGATGTCCTCGGGGCAGGGAGGTGTGGTGATATGGAGGTAGCCTAGCGGTGTCGATAACTTGTGAAAGACAAAGATCATTCTACACATGATCTATTTATATATACCTCAACCCATCTAACGATCCAGAATCAATCGCCCGCTACGTCCTCATAAGAAGTACAACATCAATCCAGCATCAACCAATTTTGACAAATAATTATAAAAATAAAACCTACTCGACGAGCTCTACGTAACCGTGGAACTCAATCGTCAATCAGAGTAACGGTTAAAAAATTATATTTTATTATTTTGTATTTAGAATTGGGTATTACACGCCAGCCACTAAAGGCCCGTCAGCCATGGGTCATAATGTGGCCCATCACTAAAAGGTTTATACAGGTGCACCGGCATGACACCCTTTAGTGTCGGGCCGATATTAACACTCGTCACTAAAATGTCCCTTTAGTAATGAGTGAACATCCGTTACTAAGGACCTCACTTCACTAATGAGATAAGAGTGACACAAGATATGTTCATTACTAATAGAGGTCATTACCCATTATTAATAGGTTTTTCTGTGGTATTGGAGTGTACGGGAGAATGTACTCGGTAAACCCTCTTGCACTTGGCTGATTGAAAGGGTAAAAAAAGACAATTGTGCCCTATTGCCCCACAAGTCTCTCTAGGTCTATAACCCGCTAACAATTTCCTTACTTATTTCTTGGAAGTAAATAACCAGGAAAAATTGTTAGAAACTAGTAATTGAAATTGTTATTCCTTGGAACTAATAATCAGGGGAAATTTCAAGACCGGAAGAGATAGGAACTACAATTTCACCTAGAATTGGGAGTTAGGGCATCTCAAACATACTTCTCATCTCACCCTCTATTTCATTTTTTTAACAAATTTCACTCAAAATCCCACTCCAACTAGCTCACTACTTCTCTCCCTATCCCATCCCACTTCCTATTCTTACTCCCCTCCTCCCCAAACCCAAGTATGCCTCTCTATTCTATTTTCAACCAATTTAAACCATGAAAAGAGCTAATATGTTAAAGCAAACATCCAATTTAAATATTTTCAGTTTGCAAATATTAAAAGTTTTAGTAAATTCTAATGTAATTGATAGAATTTTTGATTGGTTAAACGTTAAGACATAGCTATATTTTAAAATTATAGTTACAATATATATTAGTTCTAAATTTAGCTATTCAAATATGAATCAGTTATAAATTTGATTAGTAGTAATTATGAAATATTAATAAAATATAGATAGATGAAATATAGTGAGTCAAATATAAGAAATTGGATATAATGTTTTAAAAAATAGAGAGAAAATCGAAGATCCTTATTTTTAGTTACAAAAATGAAAAAAAAATGGGAAACCCATTGGAGATGTTCTTATCCCCTTTCTCTGCTACCCACGATCTCGGGGCTCGGACCATTGCCGACCGGCCGCTACTTTTGCCTTTGCTCTAGCTTGATGCCTACCAGTCAGATCACCGACGATAGTAGCGATGGGGATAAACGCATGGCAACGGCTAACACGACGACGGTAAGTATAAGGTTTGGATTTTTTTATATCTGCTGGACATTGATGAATCGTTACTGATACGTAACTCGCGTAATGAGGGATCAACTAACAGTTAGAGATTATATATATATGCCTAGCTATAACAAACTATTAGAAATGTTTGTCTAGTAGTCACAACAGAAGTATATAATAAATATTATGTGGAGCTTCCAAACGTAACGTAGGTACTCCGCAATTTCTCTCTCTGTTTCTGTTTCCGTAGTGGTTCTCTGTATATCTCATATTGGTCCTAACACTATTTTTTTCTAAAAAAATGGTACTATTTTTATAATGTAAATTTCTATTTTTAAACAATATTATAAAGAATTAGAAAGATAGTTCTTACTCTTGAAAGGAAGTAGAGGTGATTTAGAATATCACTTATGATAAGAGATCAATATTTAAAGCATGATTTTTTACTGACTAAATTTAATTTTTGGAAACTGAATACGATGGCGTACCATCGGAGATGCTGATTCTAGTTACCTATAAACTGAAAGCAGAAGGCACTCTAGCTCGTCTTACTCGATATGCATGCAGCTTCTTCTCTTTCAGAGCTGCAGGATGACGATTTTTTTAAAAAAAATTCAAATCTGATATTCGAATTCAAAAAATTGTAAAAATAAACTCCCATCGATAGTGTATGCACCACCGAATGAATTTGGCCAATACACCACCCACTGGAATCCATTTTTATAATTTTTTGAATTCAACTATCGAATTTGAAGTTTTTTAAAAAATATTATTTTAAAAAATTCTCGGGATGACCTACTGAGCCATTCTGCATATACAACCACATGAAACATGACAACATATTACATATACACAAATTAATTAGCGAAAGCAACCAGCAGCGAGCAGTCTCATCAGTTGAGTTTATTTATTTATTTTTCTCTCATATCATACCACCAATAGACGCGCTGATTTATATATATGTAACAATACACCACACAGTAACAATTAACAACAACAGACAGCAAACAAAACAAACACTACTAAGAAGTAAGAACACCCAAAAAATTCACATTATTTGTCACGAATCTTTGGGGACCACATCGTCGTCGCCGTCTTCTTTCCATCCAATGACGTCGCCGTTCTTGATCCTCCTCATCCTCCCCATGATCTCGTCGAAGGAGATGTCGAATGCGTCTCTCATGTCGCCCTCGAAGCTCACTCTTGGGTCCTTGTACACGAACCTTGGGATCATCTTGATCACTTCCTCCCTCATGGCGGTCACCTCGTCGTCGGTGAACCTGCTGAGTATTTCCTCGATGCGTACCCTCCCTTCCACGACGTCGTCCGGGTCGATGAGCACCGAGTAACGACGGCGGTCGGTGCCGGTGGTGGCGTCAGCGTTGCTGTCCTCGCCGAAGTCACGCTCGTGCCACCGGTATTGCTTCCTGAATGTGGAGGCTTCGTGGAAGAACACCGGAATGCAGCCGGCGATGATGGTGTCGATGGAGGAGCGACGCATGAAGGAGTCTCCTGGTGGCTGGAGGCAGAAACGGGCGGAGGCGAAAAGGGCGACGAGCCGCCGAGGCGACCGGCAGGTGATGCTGCCCTCGAGACCGTGGGTGCAGTCCAGCATCCCGCAGCGGTGCGTTGGCGAGGCGGTGCACTCGTCGATGATGTGGTCGCGGATAGCCAGCGTCCCGTTGGCGCGCCGTGCGCCAGCGAACGCAAACAGCCACGGGCGGTCCGCGGCACGGGTGCGGTCCTGCCACGCCACCACCTCACCTGCCGACGACGGGTGGAAGTACGTCGGGTACGGCACGGCGAAATCGTGGCGCTCCCAGATGTTGGACTCGTAGGTCATCACCGTCATGTTGCCTGACTCAGGCTGGACCAGGAAGCTGTTTCCGCAGCCTAGCGCGTCGCCGGCCTCCTCTCGCCGGAACATCCACGTCGTCCTTGCGGCGATGATGAAGTGGTCGCGCCCGCCGAGCGCCGCCCATGACGGCTGCGACGACAGCCACCGGAGGAACTCCGTCGATGGTACGTTCCTCTCCGTGGCGCTTGACCCACACTTGTGCCTGTTCAGCTCCAGC
Organism: Zizania palustris; assembly: GCA_019279435.1. Taxonomy (NCBI): domain Eukaryota; kingdom Viridiplantae; phylum Streptophyta; class Magnoliopsida; order Poales; family Poaceae; genus Zizania; species Zizania palustris. The sequence goes on along the minus strand of JAAALK010000289.1, from coordinate 77,740,731 downwards.
GCCGGGTAGAATGGCACGTACACCGCCGTCGCCACCGCCAGGTCGCCGGTGAGGCACTCGTACCGCCGCATCCTGTTGTGGAAGATCACCTCCAAGGCGTATTGGTCTGTGTTGTACCTGCATTGCGTGCAGCCATGGATGCAGCTCAGTGCGCAGCTCAGCTCGATGATGCATCAGAAAACTTCAACGCCACCACTCATGGCCATTTCGGCGGCCGGAGACAACTGGGAAGTGAGAACTGACACAATCCATTTCATCTAGGTAGCTAGGTGCTTAAACTCTTACCATCCATTGCTAGGGATGATATCGGCGTTGTTGCTGCTGTTGCCAGGAGGGATGACCGGGCCAAGGCCGGAGTTGGACATGAGAACGCACACATGGTACGGGTCCTCAACCGCCGGCGACCCCTCAACGCAGCCGCTAAGCATGTCAAACCGCGAGGGCACCTCTAGCATATACACATACCTCCCCTCGCACGACGACGCCACACCCTTCGCCGCCACCCACGACGGCGACGACGACTTCCGACTGACCCGCTGCGCGGCTCCGTCACCGACGCCAGCAGCATCGTCCGGCGGAGGGAGGAAGTTGGCGTCGAGCGCTGGCGGGAGGACGACACGGCGGGACAGCAGGGTGGAGGGGTAAGGGTAGAGCGAGAGATGGAAGGCGTGGAAGTGGAGGAGGCAGGAGAGCAGCCATGAACCCACGATGAGGAGGCCATAGAGGACATACTTGGGGTAGTTAGCTTCCATTGCAGCAGCTAGCTGCCTGAGCTGACCTGAGCTTTTGCGTGATTGCTCCTACAACAGCTCAGGCACTCAGCTATTAGCTAGCTTCACTTGAAGCTAGGGCAGAGAGCATTCCTGGGAGTGTACATTTAGAAGGGGCGGTCACTGCAGAATCAAGCAACCAAGCATCTATCTATGGCGAGAGGCTTAAAAGCTAGCTAGCTAGAGCTAGGGATCGAGGAGGCGACCAATTGCCAGGGCTTTGAGTTGGTTAATATTTTATGTGACCATTGAGCACGCCAGCACGGGCGTGCGTACGTACGGCATGTACATATGCATGGTTAGTTAATAATTAATTTTTTAATTATTACATGTATGTATAATTAACACTCTTCGCCGGCACGGTACGTGCTGCACATATGCAAACTTAATTTTTGGTTACTTTGTTACGGTTTATAAAACCAACCAGTAGCCGATTTCTCAACTGGTTATCGCAGTAATCGGTGCTGATTTTATTTTAATTGAACTCGAACCATGCACCGACAGCAGGTGGTGAGTGTAAAACCACACGATTCAGTCTGTTGCGAACAATTAATGTACTTCATGCTTGATATGCATGTTGAGTCCGTTGCAAGTTGCTGTAATATTGTAATTCTGCAACCAAACTTAACCCTGCTAATTTCATCATCCTGGTTTACTGTGTACAACATGGGATGTGATTTTGCCAATTTAGGATTCCTTTGATTGACAGGAAGCTAGGAAGAAATTTTTTAGGAATTTTATGGATTTTGAATAATTTTTTATGAAAACATGTAAAACTCATATGTTCTGAAATACCCATGCATGTAATTTATTTGGGGCATGTAAGTTAAAATGATGAATTCATGTATTAACAATAGTGTCGGTAAAAAGAAACAAGGAATACCAGACTAGTATATTATACGAATGATTATCGGTATCACTGTACTCTATGGTATATTTGCAATATTGCTACTAGAGAACATGACGTTAAGTACTAGTAGTTAAAAAAGCCCCACTGAACCCGGTTTTTGTACTGCATGCACGACTAAAGGGTGTGGCACATTAGTATGGGTTGAATAACTAGTACTAATACACCCACTTAGTTCATGGTGTGGATTCTCTATATTGGTACTAATTCCCCACAAATTAGTACCGGTTGAGATGCAATCGGTACTAAATACATAATTTTTTAATTTTTATCTAGCGTGATCTTAGTTAACTAGTAAAGATTTATGTTATTTTTTCCTTATGATCTTAGTTAACTTGTAATGCTTTATGCTATATTTTCATCTGTTCATGGTTAACTAGTAAAGTTTAAGTTTTTTCTCCGTCTGATGTAAATTGGTAAAGTTGTACACAATTTTTTGTTTCTTTTATTCATATGATATTTTTTATTTCATTTCACACACAAATAAAGTATAAAAGTTTTAACTTTATATTTGTTATATATGTAGAACAGTTCATTACATACATATATACATTGCTAACACTAAAACCTACCTAATTAATCAAACCATCAAGAGCACCATACTCTATTGTCGTCGCCATCACTGGTCGTCGTCACTCTAGCCATCACCACCACGCCCGCTGAGATGCGGCATTTTGTTGGTGCTACCACCAACATCCTGGTGAGGAACATTGTCACCAACGTCGATCAGGCGAGCAACACTATTGTTGATATCCAGTAGGAGAGGAGCACATACTATTGCTGATGTCGACTGCGTGAGGGTTGTCAATAGTGTCATCAGACAATTCTTCGACCACGTACAAGATCAACAACACGACACATGACATTAGCAGCAGTCTCCAAACCACAGTCTTATTCTGCCTTCGCCCTAACCCACACTACTACAAAGCGACACTGTAGCGGCGGGCAAAATCGACCTATAGTGGCGGGCATCCAGTCCGCCACTGCTCTAACGCCACTGCTATCGCTGGTTAGCAGTGGCGGTCAGAGCGCCCGCCACCGCTGTGTCAACAGCAGTGGCGGGCGCGCTGACCTCATCGGCCCGCCACTGCTATTATCAATATCAGTGGCGGGCAGATGATGTCAGCGCGCCCGCCACCACTATGTCAACAGCAGTGGCGGGCAGATGATGTCAGCACGCCCGCCACCACTATGTCAACAGCAGTAACGGGCAAGCTACCTCATCTGCCCGCCACTGCTGTGTATAAGCCATAACACAGAATGCTGTGATCCCACAAACCAAAACACAGAAATTATATGCTTCACACAGCCATCCACATACACAGCAGCAAAACATCCACATATCCGCATACACAGCAGCAAAACATCCACATATCCACATACACAGCAACAAAACATCCACATATCCACATACACAGCAGCAAAACATCCACATATCCACATACACATCAACACAACAACCATGCATCAATCTCATCAATTTTCAAAAATTCACAATGTTTACATTCTTCCGGGGAATGTTTCACAATAAACATCCATCAACACAATTTATTGTTTCACAAATACATGCTCATGCGGTTTATGTTTTCTTGGAAGGCTAACTCATATCTTAATTGGTTCGCCTTTTCATTCTTCCGGCCCAATCATACAGAGTTGGATGCTTGGCCACTTCACTCTCAGGATCGAAAAATACTCCAAGCTCATGAAGAATCTCATGCATCGTGAAGCGGCACATCCTTGATACGATTTCGTACATTTGTGATTCAGAGAGTTGGCTCTTCTCGGCAACGGTTGATGGACCTGATGCCTGCATACGTAAAATATAAGTACATACGCTGCAAGTTATATTAGATTAACACACAAGAAATCAACTTACTTCTTTAGTATCCTCAGATACTGTCCGCCCAAACTTTCCTAAGTTATTACTCATGAAATCACAAGTATAGTAGCCACAATGCACGGAACCAAGAGATTGTTTGTGACACTTCAAAATAGACAAAGTTAGAACGATATATAGTTTGGCTTTATCAATTGAATTAACAAATTTAAAAATATAATATTACCGGAAAGTTGGTTCTGATAAGCATTTCTTTCGGCCTCTGTGGATCATGTGGGCCACCTAACTTTTCCACGTAGTATCTATGTGCACTCTGAATAACATTTAATATATCTTGATATTCTTTTTTGGGTTTGTCGAGCGAGTCGAGCACATAAACCCTTGAGCTTTTTGGGTATATCAGAAGTGCAATCCAATGATCACTATCGAAAGAAGTAATATATGATTATGCTGAATAGCGTGGGCCTCATGGCTCCAGAAGTGATGAGTCATTGTCAACGATAGTCAAAGAGGACTGAAGAAGAAAGGAGATCTGCTGTTTCATGGGCCGCGTGTGACTCAGGTACACGGGTAGCGAGCGACTGTCGGGCAGAGGAGGCTGCGAAGTCAGGCTGGCCCAATCCGGGTACATGGGCCATAAGCAGTAGAAGACCCACTGGGCTGTTGACCAGGACTGACTCAGGTACACGGGCGGTGAGCGATTGCCGGGCTGAGAGAGCTGCGGAGTCGGGCCGGCCCAATCCGGGTACCTGGTGCAAAGCCGATGGAGGCTTTGTCAGTTTCGGCGTAAAACTGACAACCGTTGATTCTGTATCCGACTGTCCAGAAGAGAAGCCGTAGTCGCTACGAAAACTTAGCTTCTGGATAAGTCATCTGTAACTCTAGGCCCACAGTCAGTCTGTCGTGTCTGTAAAAATTCCTAAGGGCAGTAGAGTCTTTTCCTTTATTTTTGAGTCTGTAAAACCCTAAGGGGCTGGTAGAATATTCCTAGTGTTGGGCTGCCTATAAATAGGACCCCAATCCCTAGGGTTTGGACTACCCTTTTGGCTGAAATCACATCCACTCTATTGGGTCATTTTGTCTCTCTCTCCTGTGTGCGCCGCCAGGCTCTTGCTCGTTCCTGTTTTTGCCTTGCATTTGCTCTAATCTCTTGGATGCATTAAAGCCTTGGTCCCTATTGATTTTATTTAGTGCACATTGTTTGGTTTGGGGAGTTATTGCTTCGGCTACAGGCTGCCTGAATTTATTTCGTGAGAGGAAGCTTCTCTTTTTGCTTCTGTTCTTCACAAACCGAGTACTAGTTCTTGCTGTTGCATGTAGTACTACTTTCCTGTAGCTACAGTGTGCTGTGCAGCTTTTCACCTTCTACTGCACTGCTTTTTGATCGAGGCTGACAGGCTCTGTCACCTTTTTGGCTGTGTTTCGAGCGAAGCCATTCTCTGTTCGAAGCCCCTCAGTATCGGGAGCTAGGCTTCGATCTATCTCCTTCGAAGACTTCGTTCGATTTTCAGTTTTTGGTTTGCGTTCTGTGTTGCTAAGCTTCGAAGCATTTTTCTGAACGTCGGTATCGCTTACTTCGAACGATAGTGCGAAGGAGCTTCGGCTCTATCTGTTCGAAGTCCATACTTCGACAGGTTTCGAAGTTGGGTTCGAAGCTTGTAGCTCCGCTAGGCCTCGCACTGACTTCTGTGTAGTGTGTCACACTTCGCCTCTTTTCGGAGCTTGCTCTTTTCGAAGATAGAGCAGTGGCTTCGGATCTTGGTTTTCTGTCGTGTGACAGACTTCGCTTCTTTTGTTCGAAGGTTGTCCTTTTGTGCGTTGTGTTCGAAGCTTTCGGTTCGAAGCTGTGTTCGAAGTTTTGTCTTCGAAGTGCACACTTCGAAGCAGGCTCCGACTTTGTCACTTTGCTCCGAAGCTCTTGGTTCGAAGCTGTGTTCGAAGCCTTGACTTCGAAGTACATACTTCGAACCAGGCTCCGGCATTGTCATACTTCGCTCCGAAGTACATTTCGCAACTTGCCACTTCGAACTAAGCTAGACCATGTCACCTTCGGCGTCTCGGACAGGCTCCGTCACCAACCTCCTTAGCAGACCTCGACGTGCGAAGGGGGCTTCACCCAGTTCCAAACAGGAGACAAATTTGGACAGTAACTTCTCTTTTCATCTTACACATACTTAGATCATTTCATTGAGAAGTTTAGGCCTGTTACACCTTGTTCATCTGCCTAGTTGCACTTATTTAATAATTCTCAGTTATAATCATTTGCTTCTAGGTTAGAAACCTTTAGACTTAGGCCTTTTGTTTATTTTCTGCTGCGTAGTCTTTTTTTGAGGTGCGTTGGGTATTGGGAACAGGCCATTGATTCGAAAGAATTTTTTAGGCGCCCATTCACCCCCCCCCCCTCTAGTAGCTACTTTCGGTCCTACAACCCTAATGACCGAAAGCCAAACAAAAGCAAGAAGTGGTCATTATGGTTAACCAAAACGTAAAAGCTCAAAAATGAGTGCGATTTCAGAACAACAAGGATATCAACAGAGTAAGAACTCCCCCTTAAACGCTGATCCCAAATTTTCTCCCCCTTGTTGACAAGTGAACTCATCAAGCACTCAATAGAGACACAGACTCCCCCTGAAATGCAACTCCCCCTCAAAATATGCAGTGAATGCAACTGGAGTGCAGAAGGAGTGTAGAAAGCATGCTTCTCAGATATGATTGACTGCAGTTACAGCATCTAACAAGTATAGCAAAAGAGATACTGTCTAAGACACATGGCATGATCAGTGCAACAGATGATATCTAAAGAAAGTCATTAGCACACATTTTTCAGTTTTCGCAAACAAAAAGCATCACCACATTTTTCAGTAAAACAAGCAAGGTAAAACATGAGATGCAAAAGCTAACTGATATCTACCAAGATAAGCTTTGTTCAAAAACAAAGTGCTTCAGCAAACTTGTTATCATTTCAATTTTCAAGCTTTTTCTCTTTCCTTTTTCATTTTTGCCAGGGGTTATTTGCATGTCAAACCTTATGCTGACCGACCAAGTCAAGCCTAGGCCAGATCTGGACCATCAGAAGCTTAAGACATTGGTCTTGGCATACACTACACTGTCCTAGTTCATACCAAAGTGCTATGGTATGCAGTCCAGAACAAATGTAATGCGACAAAGCAAACCCACCTGGATCTTTTCAAGTTATGCACAAAAAGGCATGGAATTTCCATTTTTCTCGAATTTTAATCATTTTTATAGCACATTTCCATGTTTAAAGCATACAGATGTCCAAGTTGCATATTTGCATCTAAGTCAGAAACTAGCTACAAGGCATGTAACAAATAGCAAGAACATTCAGCCGACGCATGCTAGTTACCAGAAGCAATGGTGATTATTTTTCAATTTTAAAGCATAAAAGCCATGCATATGACAGATATCAGACATATCATTTGAACTGAAGCAAAGCATGATCATTGACAAGTAATCAAAATCATGTACCAGCTAGAATAAGTAAAGCAGTTCAATCATATAACAGAAGCAAGCTTAAAAGTGTGATATGTGAATATGCAAGATATGAACACACAGAAAGACTCAAGAAAAGAGTAAAGAAGAAAGAAAACTGACGCAAAATATCCTAAAAAGGATACACAACACCCAAATCCCCTCGTAAACGCTCGAATGTAGACTGATCTAGGGGTTTGGTGAAAATATCAGCCAACTGATGATGGGTATCAACATGAACAAGGTCAATGACACCTTTCTCATATTGATCCCGCAAGAAGTGAAAGCGCACATCAATATGTTTGGTTTTTGAATGGAGACACGAGTTTTTCCCTACACTAATAGCACTAGTGCTGTCGCAAAACAATGGAACCCTGGTAGGAAAGAACAACCCAAAATCTCGTAGAGTGGAAATCATCCAAACCAACTGTGAGCAGCAGCTAGCAGCAGCTACATACTCAACCTCTGTGGTCGAAAGAGCAACTCCAGATTGCTTTCGAGAAGACCAAGAGACAAGTGAAGAACCAAGAAACTGGCAAGTACCGGAAGTCGACTTGCGATCCAACCGGCACCCACCAAAGTCGGCATCCGAAAAGCCAGATAAATCAAGAGATGATGATGCTGAATAGTAAAGACCGAGATCAGGCGCATAAGTGAGATACCTGAAGATGCGCTTGACAGCCTGCCGATGAGACGCGCGTGGTGAAGACTGGAAGCGCGCGCACAGTCCCACGACGAACTGTATGTCCGGTCTTGTTGCCGTTAAGTATAACAGCGAACCGATCATCCCTCGAAACTCCCTTTCATTGACCTTGACGCCGCTCTCGTCCTTGTCCAGACCCCCAGATGTGCCCATCGGGGTCATCTGCGGCTTCAACTCACCACCAAAGTCAAATTTCTTAAGCATGTCGTGAGTGTACTTACCTTGGTGGATGAAGGTGTCGTCCTTGGACTGCTTGATCTGGAGCCCTAAGAAGTACTTAAGCTCACCCATGAGGCTCATCTCAAACTCACTGTGCATCTGCTCAGAAAACTTGGACACAAGAGAATCAGTAGTACCGCCAAAGATAATATCGTCCACATAAATCTGAGCGACTAAGAAATCTGAAGCATCTCTGAGCAAGAAAAGAGTTTTATCCACAGAACCCATCACAAAGCCCTTCCCCAACAAAATATGCTTCAACCGGTAATACCAAGCCCTGAGGGCTTGCTTTAACCCGTATAAAGCTTTGTGCAACTTAAAAACATGTCGAGGAAACTTAGGGTTCTCAAAACCGGGGGGTTGCCTAACATAAACCTCCTCTTCTATGTACCCGTTCAGAAAAGCACTCTTAACATCCATTTGAAAAAGCTTAAAACCCTTCGAAACGGCAAAAGCTAGAAGAATACGAATGGACTCAAGACGGGCAACAGGAGCAAAGGTTTCTTCAAAGTCAATACCTTCCTTCTGGCAAAAACCCTGGGCAACTAGTCGAGCCTTGTTGCGCACCACAACCCCATCTTCACCTTGTTTGTTCTTGAATACCCACTTGGTGCCTATGGGGTTGCATCCTGATGGCGGCTCAACTAATGTCCAAACCCGATTACGGACAAAATTCTCAAGCTCTTCTTGCATAGCATTAATCCGATTAGAATCAGAAAGAGCATGAGAAACGTCTCTGGGCTCAAAAGATACAACAAACGCAGATTCAGCAAACACAGCAAGAGAGTCAGAAGAACGCAAAGTTCTCTCAGTCAAATCACCAATGATGAGCTCTGAGGGGTGATCACGCTGAACTGCTCGGGTTCCCTGGTGGTCTGAAGTCACCTCACCGGAGTCAGCAGCTGGCACCTGTGGACTCGACTGAGGGGGCTCGATCGTAGTGGAAGAAGTGATCAGAGGTCCGCCCTCATCCTCAGTCGAAGTCTCAGAAGGTGTGGGCTCTGTGGGGGATGCAGAAGGCCCACCCTAATCAGCAGCTGGAGTATCCTCATCTTCCTCGAAGATGGATTCTCCGAGCTCATCATCACCAGAAAGCTCAAAAGAAGGAGTCAAAGAAGGCAAGGACTCATCAAATGAAACTTCACAAGTCTCGACAAGCAACTGGGATTCAAGGTTCCAAACACGAAAACCTCGAGAATGCAAAGCGTAGCCAAGAAAAACACCATCCCAGCAACGAGACTCAAACTTGTCCAAATGCCCTCCCTTCTTGAGCACAAAGCACTTGCATCCAAACGCTCGCAAGTGGCTCACCTTGGGCTGTCTGCCAAACCGCAATTCATATGATGTTTTACCAAGGTAAGCTCTAAGAAAGATGCGGTTGGCCAGATAGCAAGTCGTGTTCATGGCTTCAGCCCAAAAACGCCTAGGAGTCCTGTGCTCATCGAGCATCGTCCCGGCCATCTCGACTAGCGTGCGGTTCTTTCGTTCCACAACGCCGTTCTGTGGGGGAGTGTAAGGAGAAGAAAACTGATGGTCCAGACCCTGATCACAACAGAAGCTGACGAACTGAGAGTTCTTGAACTCAGAGCCATTGTCGGAGTGAATTGCTCGCATCCGACCATTGTTCTCATTCTTCAGCTTCAAAATCAGGTCATGATCAAATTGAAAAGTTTCATCCTTAGACTCCAAAAAGAAAACCCACGAGAAACGAGAAAAGTCGTCAACTATGACAAGTGCGTACCACTTCCCACCGACTGAACGTACCCGAGCTGGACCAACAGTGTTCAGGTGTAAAAGCTCGCCCGGATACGAAGTCATCACCTGATTCACAGGTGAGTGAGAAGCGGCAACCATTTTCCCATGACGACAGGGATGACATACTAGATCCTTCTCCAACTTAAGCTTGGGCAATCCTCGGATGAGGTCCATAGAGCTTAACCTGACTAGCAGATCAAAACTCAAATGACCTAACCTCCTATGCCACTTCCAGAGCTCAGAAGAAGATCCAACAATCAAACAGCGAGAAGGGCCAAAAGAACTAGAGAAGTCAATTCGAAAAACTTTGCCGAATGGTAAAATCTGGCAAATCAAAGACCCTCTAGAATCAACCACAGAAGAATTACCCTTCTTAAAACGCACTTCCAAACCATCCTCAAGAAGTTGCGAAACAGAAATCAAGTTGAAGTTAAAATTTTTAACCAAAGCAACATTCTTTAAAGAGAAATGATCTGAAATGCGAATTGAGCCTATGCCACTTACTTTCCCTTGACCGCTGTTCCCGAATGTGATGTACTCTTTGGAGTTCGGGGGAGTGAGACTGGAGAACCATCTGCGATGTCCCGTCATGTGGCGAGAGCATCCTGATTCCATGATCCAAACATCCTCCAGTCCCCGGTCCTGCACAATCAGTGGCAGTAAGTGGGAGCAAATGGTCCGGCACTAGGTTTAGCAAAATAGCTAAACCAGTGTCGAGCCATCTGCTCAAAAGATGGAAAGAGAAAACCATCAAAAGAGTTTGGACCAAAACGCGGCTCAAACGCGGTCCTCGGTTCTGCCTAAACCTGCGGCCCCGAGCTCCAGGACCGTAGCCAACACGGTCTGGAGCTCTGCCGGAACGGACACCACCAACTGGAGTACGGGCAAGAAAGCCGTCTCCTCTACCACCACCTACACAACGCGGCCTAGCCTCCAGCCTCTCCCCGCGTCGAGGAACACGCAGTCTACCACCCTACTGGTAGAACTTCTCCTGATCACCACGAGCTCTCTCTGCTCTCTCAACCCGCTTCCTCTTGAAGCAAAACTCCGCAAGATGCCCGTCTCTCTGACAGTACTCACAATGATAGGTGGGCTTCTTGGGATGTGGCTGAGGCTTGGGATGTTTGGGCTTGGTGGTGTTAGGTGTAGTCTTCTTGGGTTGAGAAGGTCCAGGAAGAGAGTCAAGAGAAGTGTGGAGATTTTTGGTCTTTGGAACCCAGATAGGTTTCTTGGGTGGAGCTTTAGGTGGTTCATGGATCACTCCATCCTTGGGCTGACAAGCCTGGGAAGACTCAGTGGAGTGAGTCTTGAGATGCCTCTGCTCTGGAGTCATTTTACTCCACTCCACTGCCCGGCTAATGGCACTCTCGAAGTCAGCCTTGGTGTAGGTGTAACCTACCCCAAACCCATCCTGCCTCTTGAACTGCTGGATCATCATGCCAAGCTGTGGCTCTCTGGCACTGATCCAACTCAGGATAGAACGGAGGTAAAAGTTCTCATTCTGAGAATCTGCTAGCTCCTCTCTCAAGGAAGCTAGAACCTCCACCTGAGATAAGAAGGTCTCACACTCACTCTCTACTTGAACAGACTTTTCGGCTTTCAGCTTAATCAATTCCATTCTAAGAGACAGGCAGTTCTCACAGACAGTGGGTGGAACTGACAATGTCTCAAGCTCTAGCCTAGTCTGCGCAAGCTCAGCTCTCAACCTCTCCAAATCACCCAACTGTTCATTGCCCTTGGATTTCAGCTCAGCTAAGATAGCTAGATGAGATGGACAATCAACACAGGATGTGACGACAGTGGCTTGAGCATCTTTCAGCTCCAGCTGAGCGCTTTCAAGCTCAGTAGCCAAAGTGTCTCTCTCATCAACCCTTTCTGTGTACCTGGACTTCAGAGTCGACAGGTCACACAGAAGCACCTCACACTTCGGGCACTCACTGCTATCACCCAAGCAAGGGGAAGAAGATAGACTCTCAATTCTGCCGTTGGCCACGGCAAGCTCACTCTCTAACTCGTCTATCCTCTTCTTAGCCCCCCTAAGCATTTTTTCCCGATATTTCAACTCCTGACGATTGCTCTCAAGTAAATCAATGATTTCGCGCTCATAAGATGATACCTTGTTATCGTCGTCGTCGGAGTCGTCAGAGGAGCACTTTTCTTCCCTATCCCCAAGAGCCATCGAACAGAAGCTCTTGCGGGATCTTCGGCGCTGGTGTGAGCGGCTCTTCGGCTTGTCTCCGAAGGCCATGAAGCAGAGGCCCGCCGGATCGTCCTTGTCCTTCCCCTTCCTGATGACGATCTCCTCATCGCTTGAGCTTGATGAAGAGGAAGAATACGTGGACTGCTTGGAGTAGCTCTTCTCCATCTCGGCGAAGAAGGCCTTGTCGCGCTTCTTGTTCTCTCGCCGGTAGTCCTTCAGGGCCTTCTTGAAGAATCGCGTCTTCGGCTTGCCCTTATTGAAGGATGAGCTCTCATGCTTGCCGGAGTCGTGGAAGCTGCCACTGGTGCCCTTCTTGTATCCATTGCGCTTGGGGCAGTCGGCGATGAAGTGTCCTGGATCACCACACTCAAAGCATCCGGATTTTGTGCCGTGTGTTTTGAACATTCTCTTGTCATAGACACGACGCACCCGATTGTTAAAGAGACACAAATCATCATCTCCCAAAGACTCAAGCTGGTCCTCAGTGATAGACATCAAGGAGAAACCAGCACAGCTCACAGCAGAGGGATCAACAGAAGGTGTAGCAAGGGCCAGGGATTTTGATCCAGAACCAGTGAGATTTGATCTCAGCTGGATATCTACCTCAGTGGCCTTCAGCTTGCTAAATAACTCAGAAATGGTCAAGGTATCATAAGAAGTGCTCTCAACGATAGAGGATACCTTGATCTCCCAGATCTTTGGGTCCAAGGTATGGAGAACATTGAGTGCCTGCTCGTGATCTGAGACTAACTGAGCACCCTCAGCCTTGTTGTCCCGAAGCTTGTTAATGATCGATTGAAAGCGACCAAACAAAGCTTCAACAGATTCACCCGGCTTTTGAGTGAAGTTCTCGTACTCACGCCGGTAGGTCTGATAGAGCCGAGCCTTGACCTGAGCTGTTCCCTCATGGTGTGCCTTGAGGGTAGCCCAGATCTCTCTCGCAGTGGAGAGATGACTCACACGCTCAAACTCAGTGGGACCTAAACCAGAAAACAGAATGTTCACATCCTTACTGTTGCTCAGATGTTGAGCAATGATACTAGTAGTACCATGCTCAGCGACTGGCAAAATGACAAACGTGGTGTGAACGCAAATGTCCCATATGTCCGAACCCTGGCTCATGAGATAGGCTCGCATGCAAGTCTTCCAATAATTATAGCCATAGGCTTCCAAGGACGGGACCTTGCCAGGAGACGTCATGGTCACTACTGGGGTTTAGAACCGGTTAAGGTATGGAAAAACCCTAACCTCACTCTGATACCACTTGTAGGACCGAAAGTAGCGACTAGAGGGGGGGTGAATGGGCGCCTTAAAAAAATTCTTTCGAATCAATGGCCTGTTCCCAATACCCAACGCACCTCAAAAGACTAAGCAGCAGAAAATAAACAGAAGGCCTAAGTCTAAGGGTATCTAACCTAGAAGCAACTGGTGTTAAACAAAGAACTATTAAAGAAGTGCAACTAGGCAGATGAACACTGTGTAACAGGCCTAAACTTCCTAATGAAATGATCTAAGTATATGTAAGGTGAAATGAGAAGTTATTGTCCAAATTTGTCTCCTGTTCGGAACATGGCGAAGCCTGCTTCGCCCGTCGAGGTCTGCTTCGGAGATGATTGTCGAAGACTGCTTCGCTGGTCGAAGCCTGCTTCGGAGGTGGGTGACGGAGCCTGCTTCGGAGGTCAGTTGCGAAGCATGTCGAAGATGCCGAAGGTGTTTTGGTCTAGCCTAATACGAAGGGGCAAGAAGCGAAGTATGCTTCGAAACGAAGTATGACAATGCCGGAGCCTGGTTCGAAGTATGTACTTCGAAGGCAAGGCTTCGGACACAGCTTCGAACCGAGTGCTTCGAAACAAAACCTTCGAACAGAGAACTTCGAATGCAACACACAGACGGACTACCTTCAAACAAAGAAGCGAAGCCTGTCACATGACAGAAGCACCAAATTCGAAGCCTATACTCTACCTTCGAAAAGAGCAAGCTTCAAGAAGAGAAGCGAAGGATGACACGCCACAAGAAATTAATGTGAGGCCTAACAGAACGACAAGCTTCGAATCCAACTTCGAAATCTATCGAAGTATGGACTTCGAACAGCTAGAGCCGAAGCACCATCGCACTGTTGTTCGAAGTATGCGATGCTGTCCGTTCAAAGAGTACTTCGAAGCTAGCAACACATAACACAAAAAAAAGTTCGAAGATCGAAACGAAGCCTTCGAGTTATGGTCAGATCGAAGCCTGCCTCACAGAACTGAGGGGCTTCGAACAGAGAGGATGGCTTCGCCTGGAAGAAGCCAGGAAAGTAACTTCAGGCCTGTCAACCCAATCAAAAAGTTGAGCAGTAAAAGCAAAAAGCTGGCACAGAAGTACTGTAGCTACAGTGGAGTACTACTTGCAAACAGCAAGAACTAGTACTCTGCTCATGAAGAACAGAAGCTTCCCCATGCCTGCCGAAGCCTCCGAAGCCCCAAAAATCATGGGAAAAACTTGCTATGCAAATGAAATGATGCCATTAAAAACTCTGATGTTGCTGCAAATGATTTTGGGAGTAGAAACTTCACTTCAACAATAAATGCAAGACAACAACAGAGGCAAGACTCCCTGGCGGCGCAAGCAAGAGTAGGAGAAGAGAGAGGCAAGGCAAGAGACAAAAAGTGACCCCAAAAGAGTGGAATAGATTTCAGCCAAAAGGGTAGTCCAAACCCTAGGGATTGGGGTCCTATTTATAGGCTCCCAACACTAGGAACATTCCACCTGCCCCTTAGGGTTTTTACAGACGCAATAATAAAGGAAAAGACTCTACTGCCCTTAGGTATTTTTACAGACACGACTGACTGACTGTGGGCCTAGAGTTACAGATGACTTATCCGGAAGCTCAGCTTTCGTAGCGACTACGGCTTCTCTTCTGGACAGTCGGATACACGATCAACGGTTGTCAGTTTTGCGCCGAAACTGACAAAGCCTCCACCGGCTTTGCACCAGGTACCCGGATTGGGCCAGCCCGACTCCGCAGCTCTCTCAGCCCGGCAATCGCTCACCGCCCGTGTACCTGAGTCAGTCCTGGTCAACAGCCCAGTGGGTCTTCTACTGCTTCTGGCCCATGCACCCGGATTGGGCCAGCCCGACTTCGCAGCCTCCTGTGCCCGACAGTCGCTCGCTGCCCGTGTACCTGAGTCACACGCGGCCCATAAAACAGCAGATCTCTTCTTCTTCTGTCCTCTTTGACTATCGTTGACAATGACTCATCACTTCTGGAGCCATGAGGCCCACGCTATTCAGCATGGCTCCTCAGACGTTACATTGCTAGAATATTTTTCCCTCAGAAAATCAAGTGTTGATGTTCTTCCCAATAGCTGCACCCACCAAGGTTCGTGCTGATTGATAGTGGGTCTGCTAAAGAAGGGTGCTATCTTTTATCTCGACTAGTTGGGGTGGATGTCGGACTTTTGCATGCATAGTATTGGTTCACTTGACAAGGATATCAAAATAGTTTTGGGCCTTGGAGCATAGGATTTGGGGTTGAGCAATTGATGCTTCTCCAACGACAAGAGTCGCATACGATGTGGTTAGCAAGGAGTCGCTTACCTATGTCAACTAGCTTGTAGCAGTGATGCCAAAGCTCACTAGGAGATAGCGTGACCTTGGATCTTGCACCACTATTAGTCGTTAGAGGGAATGCGACCTAGTTTAAAAAAGTGGAACATCTTTTATTGGATAGAAGATAAACATTGCATAGTTCTAAACCTCGTATTTAATCTTTTGTAGATCATGGAACGTACTACGTCTACTGTTAAGAGCACTCGTGTTTTTAATTTGCAATCTATTGTTGAACGAGATAAATTGTCTGGAACAAATTTTATTGACTGGTACAGAAACTTGAGAATTTTTCTTAAGCAAGAGAAAAAATATTATGTTCTGGACGAACCTCACCCTGATGAACCAGGAGAAGATGCTTCTACAACAGATAAGTGTGCTTATGAGAAGCATGCTAGTGATTACATGGATGTTAGCTTTCTGATGCTTGCCTGCATGTCCTCTCAGTTTCAGAAACAGTATGAGGAATGTGATGCTTATGCAATGATCGTAGGTCTTAAGGGAATGTTTCAGGACCAGGCAAGGGTAGAGAGATACAATGTGTCTAAATGCTTGCTTGGTAGCAGGCTGGCTGAAGGAAGCCCACTGAGCCCTCACGTGATCAAGATGATTTATTGCGTAGAGACTCTAGAGAGACTAGGCACTCCACTAGTTCCATACCTCTCTATCGATGTCATTCTCCAGTCGCTCCCACTGAGCTTTGAGCCGTTCATCATGAATTATAACATGGTTGGACTGGAGAATACACTAGCTGAGTTACGTGGGATACTTAAATCTGATGAGGAGAGTATTAGGAAGACTCCAAACCATGTGATGGTTGTTCAGAAGGAGGGAAAAAAGAGGAGGAAAAAGGCTAAGACTACAGATGCGATTTCTAGCGCGAAGTATAAACTGACTGGAAAGTCCAGGTTTGCCAACTCTAATGTGTGCATCTATTGATAGCAAAAAATGGCATTAATGGTCGAAATTCTCAAAATGTCAATTTTGGAAATTTGGTCGAAAATATGTTTTTCCTAGCACAGGCCAATCCAACCGACCATAGTAGGCCGGTCCAACCGGCCATGTAGGCTCGGTCAGACCGGCCCAATGGGTCCGGTCAGACCGCCTAGTCCGAAGGTTAGAGATATAAGTGGTTTTCAGTTTAATCTTATCTCCATGTAAATCTCAGCTAATTTGGCAGAATCCTACTTGATGTAGACGCCAGGGGGTCTAAGTCCAGCCCCTATAAATATATGGGTGAGGACGATTCAAAGATCATCTACACAAATCAATACTTCAAAACCCTAGTTTTGAATCGTACGTCTACTTTTCATCAACTTTTCACATTAGTTCAGTCCATCTTTGTGGGTTTGCACTGAAAGCCCTCCGTCCATCACGTCGTAATTGTGGTAAGCCTTGTTGATTCACCTGTGAATCACCCATTTAATCCACGTAACGGATTTTTATCATTTTTATTGTCTTTATCGGTTTTCCTGCTACTCTTGGGAATTCGGTGTATATGACAAATTGCATTTGATCTCTTACTACTTTGGATTGGAATCACATTCAAAATCATCGCCAAGAAGTTTTTGGGGGTGATTGATATTCATCTACAAGGTCACGGAGCCCCTAGGTGATCAGACCAGAGTTTGTCGGCCCGACAGAAGGTACTTCGCCGGTCTGATCGGGTGTTGCCATGCCGGGCCGTCAGGCTATTGCCAACACGGTCCTCGTAGCCCTCTGTACCGTGCGTGCCGAAGTCGTGCACCCGAAGACATCTCTGGTTTTACCGATGTCCCTTTGCCAGTCCGACCAAACCCCTCCGCAATGATCAACTACGCGCCGGGATACACTTCACATCGAGTATACTTCGTACCGAAGTATACTTTGCATCAGACCCCACGGAGCCAAAACCCCGGGCTAACCGAGGCATCACCGTCAATCTGAGTGGGTACCACTCATCGGTCCGACCGCCCGGAGCACGCTTCGCACCAGAACAGCGAAGCCATCTTTGGCAACCCCCTTCGCAGGCGTCGGTCCGACCGGGAGTCCTACTCTAGTTCGACCGGCCAATAGGCTGAAGCCCCCCTTCGGGACGCTTCGGACCCCTTTGGCATTTTTTTGGCAGAATTACCTATATGGCACGGTGCGACCAGCTTGACTTAGTCGGTCTAACCAACCCTTTTGTTTTTCTGCCCAATCGGCTTAAATTGGCTGATTAGATCTAACACTATTTATTTCGGTTAATTAGGTTATATTTTTAGAGATATAATTGAATTTCCTGGTGACTCTGTTATCCCCTTACCACGGTTTAAGGATTGTTGGAACGCGACTTCAACGTCTCGCGATGTTTTTGGATCGTCGAATCGGCCCAAGTGTGGGGGCACATTTTCGTGTCAACACACTTTTTGGCGACTCCACTGGGGACAACGCCAACATGACAAGTACATCTACATCGGCTGTGAGTACCTCTACAATGACTACTATGTCTACGACGCCGATGGATGCCATGGGGGGCACAGAGATCGACAACCGCAACATCATGGCGCCCACCCTTGCATATATCCCCGTGGAAGCCTAGGCGGATATCGAGGCGAAGCTGAAAGAACTCCAAGATCTCATGCTCGGGAGCTATGTCAAGACACGTGCGATCTTCATCAAGCACGACGTCAACATCCCTGACCTCGCCTGGACTCAGGTAACTCCAGTGTCGCCTCCTTTATCTTCCTTAGAGATTGAGCAAAAGATAGTTGTGTCTGTAGACCAAGCCATTAGCGCTTCGCTAGCCAACCGTCTAGAGTCGGCAGTTAGCTCTTAGGTAGAGGCAATGTTTAGAAGGTTCGGCTTTACCGCGACCGTTCCTCCAACTCTAATCACTAGCATACCCCCGGTAGATCGCATTTATAGAAAAACTGACGGTAGTACTAAAAAAGCTATCGCATCTCTAGCCTTGACATCTATGGCCGAGACCAATCACTATGCTTACGGCCAACCTAGCCCTGCTTATTATGCATTGCCTCCACCCACGCCCGCGCCAGCTTTTCCTGTGCTGACTGCACCGCACGCTCCTACGCACCTGCATAGACCAAAGCATGTCATATACCCTGAGCCAGCACGAGAGGAGGAGCACCGCAACCGACACGCCAACATACCACCACGTGTCATGCTCCCACTTGAGATACGCGCACAGGCAGGAGGCCAAGACAACATTGAGGAGAGGATCCGCACGCTGTTTAGAGAGTGTATCGGTTTCGCACCTCGGGATCGGGCTAGGATATACCAAAAGCTGTACCTCGATCATTTTGATATGATACCCTACCCTCGCGGCTATAGAGTGATTGAATTCACCAAATTCGATGGCGAGGGTAATGAAACCACGCTAGAGCATGTCAGCTAATTCTTAGCACAGTGTTGAGAAGCTAGTGGGTTGGACGAGTTGAAACTTAGACTGTTTTCTCTTTCACTATCCGACATCACTTTTACTTGGTTTTCGGTGCTACCGCCAAACTCCGTCCAAACATGGGCCCAATTAGAAAAGAAATTCCATGACTATTTTTATACAGGCGAGACATAACTTAGGCTTTCACACTTAACGTCGGTTAGGTAAAAATCTAGTGAGAGTGTCTTTGAGTATGTCAAGCATTTTAAAGACACTAGGAACCGATGTTTTAGTCTCAATATTTCAGAAAGAGATTTGACGGATCTAGCTTTTAACGGATTGTGTTCCGAAATTAAAGAGAGGTTAGACAACCAAAACTTTTTAGAAGTCAGCCAAGTCCTACATAAGGCTCTGGTCCAAGAAGTGAGAGACTTTGCTGAATTTTATGGTATTAAGTTGATAAACTCTTCACCACACTATGCTCAGGCCAATGGTCATGCCGAGTCTAGTAATAAAAGTGTGATTAAGCTCATTAAGAAGAAAATTGAAGAGTTCCCTAAAAGGTGGCATGAGGTGCTTTCTAAGGCGTTATGTGCTTGTAAAGTTGCAAAGCATGATGCTACCAAAGTTAGTCCATATGAGTTAGTATATGGACAAGAAGTCGTTCTACCAGTAGAGGTAGATCTTGGCTCGTTAAGATTTCTTAAGCAAGATGACTTATTAGTCGATGAATATGAAACTATTTTGAAGGATAATTTGGAAGAAGTGACCGATAAGAGGTTAAGGGCTCTAGAGGCTATAGAAAAAGATAAGAGGAGAGTAGCTAGAGCCTATAACAAAAGAGTCAAAGAAAAATCATTTCAAGTCGGTGACTTGGTTTGGAAGACGATTTTGCCCTTAGGCACTAAAATCCCTAAATTTGTTAAATGGTCGCCTAGTTGGGAATGTCCTTTCAAGGTAGCTGAAATCGCTCCAAGTAATGCATACTTGTTAGAGTCTCTACAAGGAGAGTGATTTTGAAGAGCTTTGAATGGCAGGTATTTGAAAAGGTACTTCCCAAGTGTGTGGCAAAGCGCTTGAAGTGTTAAAACGCCGATATGGAGTATATCGTCCTTAGCCTGTTGTGCTCGTAGCTCACTAAGTTTGCTAAAAGGCAGGGGGCATGTGTTGATAGCAAAAAATAGCATTAATGGTCAAAATTGTCAAAATGTCAATTTTGGTAATTTGGGCCGAAAATATGTTTTTCCTGCCACAGGACGGTCCAACCGGCCATAGTTGGCCAGTCCAACCAGGCATGTAGGCTCAGTTAGACTAGCCCAATGGGTCCGGTCAGACTGGCCCAGTCCGAAGGTTAGAGATAAAAGTGGTTTTCGGTTTAATCTTATCTCCAAGTAAATCTCAGCTAATTTGGCTGAAACCTACTTGATGTAGACGCCAAGGAGTCTAAGTCCAGCCCCAATAAATATAGGGGTGAGGCCTATTCAAAGATCATCTACACATATCAATACTTCAAAACCCTAGTTTTGAATCGTGCATCCACTTTTCATCAACTTTTCGCATTAGTTTAGTTCATCTTCGTGGGTTTGTGCTGAAAGCCCTCCATGCATCATGTCGTAACCATGGTAAGCCTTGTTGATTCGCCTGTGAATCACCCGTTTAATCCACGTAATGGATTTTTATCATTTTTATCGTATTTATCGGTTTTCTTGCTACTCTCAGGAATTCGGTCTATAGGCCGAATTGATTTTGATCTCTAACTGTTTTAGAGAGGAATCACCTTCAAAATCATCACCATGAAGTTTGGGGGTGATTGATATTCATCTACAACTTCACTAGAGCCCCTAGGCGATCAGACCAGAGTCTGTCAGTCCTACCAGCGGTACTTCACCGATTTGACTGGGCATTGCCATGCCGGGCCATCAAGCTTTCGCCGGCACGGTCCTTGTAGCCCTCTGCACTGTGTGTGTCGAATGCGCCCGAAGCCATCTCTGGTTTGGCCGACGTCCCTTCGCCGGTCCGACCGGACCCCTCCGTAGTGATCAACTCTAGGCCGGGATACACTTTGCATCGAGTATACTTCGTACAGAAGTATACTTCGCATTAGACCCCACGGTGCTGAAACCCCAGTCTGACTGAGGCTTCACCATTGGTCTGACCGGGTACCTCCTGTTAGTCCGACCGCTTGGAGCCCGCTTCACAACAGAACACCGAAGCCATCTTCGGTGACCCCCATCGCAGGCATTGGTCTGACCGGGAGTCCTACACTGGTTTGACTGACCAACAGGCCGAAGCCCTCCTTTGGGACGCTTCGGACCCCTTCGATAGTTTTTAGTAGAATTACCTATACGACACAGTCTGACTGGCTTGAATTGGCCGGTCTGAACGCCCCTTTTGTTTTTCTGCCCAATCGGCTTAAATTGGCTGATTAGATCTAACACTCTTTATTTCGGTTAATTAGGTTATATTTTTAGAGATATAATTGAATTTCCTGGTGACTCCGTTATCCCCTTACCATAGTTTAAGGATTGTCGGAACGCGACTGTTGGAACAACGGATCGAACCAACAGGTTTTCTCAGTGGATGGAAGTAATGTGCGCTATGCGCAAACTGTATTCTCGGATCGTGTGTCCATTACAACCGCAGTTGGGGGTATTTATAGGGTGACCCGCCCTGAAGGGTCGGGTACCTCCAAGCCCCAACTGCCACTCGGTCTGACACAAGTCGGCGGTACAGACAAAGTAGATGTTACATAGTACAGACAAGAATGTGTGATTCTGACAGCGTATTGGCCGTGCCGGGCGCTGCAAAGGCCGCCCGGCATGGCGCAGGCGATCACGATCTTGTCCCCGTACGGTCTTGACTAGGTCTTCTCCATGCACGGCCTCCCTCCGGAGCCTCTGGTTCGCCCGAAGGTTGGCCTCTGGCACCTGGTCGATCGCTTCCCCCCCCCCCGAGGGCCACTCCGGCATGCCCACGTAGCCCTCGAAGGCTTCCGGTCTCCTCGTTCGGAGGCTCCGGCACCTCCGGCGTAGGGCTTCGGGTCTTTCGGCCGTAGACTTCCTTTAGGGCCGTACGGGCCTTCACGCTCCCCACTGTCATCGGGATTATCTCCCCCAATAGTAGCCCCTCGCTTCTTTCCTCTCGAGGGTCCTACACAAGAGAGGGTGGAAGCGCACATGATAATTCCGATAATCCTTATAAGAAATCGACTTACGTAGAGATACTGAATCCCACTGCGGGGCGGCCCTGTTCGATCGTTCCGAAGATGTTTCGGAGCCTTGAAGCGTCCTCAGACCCGGAGGCCGAGAGCCGATCTCGGAGCACATTCGGCGAGCTGGTCGCTTCCCGCCCCTTCGAAGGAAAAAGCCTTGACCGGTCGTTTCGACGCCCACGCGGCTTTGACCGCCGAGTTCTAGCGCCCGAGGAGCTGAGCTAGCGCATTACTTGGCGCAGTTAATGCGGCAAGCATGCAGGCGACACGGGAGAGGTAGACCGTCGGAGTTGAGCGCACTCGAGGCGCCAGCAGTCTTAAATGCGAGCACCGTGCGACCGGCGCGCGCGCGAACCGAGCGGCGAAAGGTGGACCGGCGGTGACCTCCATGCTTAAATAGCCCCTGCTGCGCTGGCCAAGCCCTCTCCCGCCCACTCGCTCGGTTCCTTAGCATTCTTAACGGCGGACGCTTGCTCTTGAGCCCTTGCTTTCTCTCGCTTCCTCTTGCTATGGTAGATAGGAGTGCTCCTGCCACGGCGGTAGACCCTCGCTTCCTGCAGCGCCAAGTGGCAGCGGCGGCAGCAGCGGTGGCGACCGCTTCAGGCCCGGCGGAAGCACGCGACTCACGGGAGCTCCGTCCTGCTTCGGAGCGGTTTCGGGAGCAGACCCTGGAGCTAGGGCCATCGGCGAGCACCGACGCATCCATCGAACAAGTGACTAGGGGCTGCCTTGGCCCCGAATCGAGGGCCAAGAAGCCGGGCCCGGAGTCAGTCCCAGCGCCGCGAGAAGGGGAGGTCGTCGTCTTCGAGGCCTTCTTTGACGCGGGACTAGGGTTCCCCACCTCAGAGCTCCTCGTCGAAGTGTTGGATGCCTTCCACCTAGAGCTCCCGCAGGTGTCCCCGAACGCCGTGGCTCACCTTGCTGTCTTTGAGTGGGCCATGCGCGCCGAGGGCTACGAAGGCAGGGCGGAGGTCTTCGCGCAGATGCACGAAGCCCTGTACCAGCCAGAGAAGAAGGACGACCGGGTGCTGGCCTTCAGGAGTATTAATTTCTAGCTCCGGAGGAGGTACGCGGATTCCTTCCCGGTGAAGGCTATCAACGAGCGATGGTACTCTAGGTGGGTGAACCGATGGTTCTATGTCTGGGTGTGGCTCAGCTCTGGGCTTGTCCGGCCTCCTCACCACATCTAGTTCCAGAGGGAGGCGGTCATCGAGGCCAGCGCCGGCTCGGTCTCCGCCCGGATCCAGCTTCTCCAAATCATCGCCCGTCGGATGAGTATGCGGGATGTGACGGAGGAGTTTGTGGCCCTCGAGATCCCGTCGCTGAAGGAGTGGCCGGCGTCACTTCGGAGTAGCCAGGACAAATCGACATCGACGGAGCTCTCCCGTCGGCTCGGTAAGCATTTTCTCCCTTTGGTCCTGCTCGTCTTTTACTGCGCTCGGGAGATTTCTGGACCTAATCTTCGGGTACAGGGTCGCTCATCGCCAAGACGCCCGAGGAAGTGGCCCAAACGGCGGAGAAGATCCTCGGGGCTCCTACCCCGGCTGAGTACAAATGGCGGGTGGAGCTTGTGGGATCCTGGGGGCGGCATAACTGCATGTGGGATGCGCTCGAGCTCTCCCCGCCGCCTCTCCCGGAGGATGAGGCCCTTCGCGCCACTTCGAAGAGGAGGGTGGTTGACCTCGAGGCCGGCCCTTCCCCCAGGCGTCCTTCGAAGAAAAAGAAGATGGTGAAGGGCCCGAGGAGGCTCTCTCCGGCTCACTCCTCCGCCTCCCACTCCGAATGGGGGTATTCTAGCGAGGGAGCCGGGACTGAACCGTAGGCCCCCCCGGCAGTCCCGGATCTGGTTCGACCGGAGCGGCCGGCTACCAAAAGAGCTAGAGGCATTCCTACCCCTCCGAACCCTTCGGCGCCTGCTCCGGGGACCGGGCAGGAGGCACCGGCTAGCGGAGTGGCGTCATCGCCCAAGTCTACCCCTCGCGCGATCCCGCCTCAAAGGGGATCTCCGCTATCTCTCGAGGGAGTAGGGAGACCGACAGCCTAGACGGGGGAGAATTGGCTGATCCCCTCAGAGCCATCGAAAGAAGTGCCGATGTCGAGGCCGAACATGCCGCAGCGGCGGCGGGTTCCCCGGTGAACTCGATAGACAATCTATTCTATCGGCCGAGCACTCCGAGGGGCGTCCAGCCTTCGGAAGCCTCCGTCAAGGCCGCGGACAAAGGTACGTGAACTCGTTTATCCTTTACTCAAAGCATCGGGCCCTTTCAACCTTAACCTCTGTTTCTTCTGAGCAGGTACGTCCGTTCGGGCCTCAGATCTGGCCCCAATCCATTCCGAGGATGGCGGCAACGCAGGGTCCGAAGTCCCTACCAACGCGGTGGGGGCCTCGGAGCCAGGTGATGAGGTGGAGTCAGAAGAGGCCACCGAAGAAGCTTCCGAGGGGGCTGACCGAGAGAGTGGGGTCCGACCCCGACCGCCCTCTAGTTGAGGGGTGCATGCTTCAGCGTGCCCCTCTTGTGCCCCTTCCTGGATGAAGGCTAAGACTTCACGTCAAGGGTGGCCCCGGTCCACGAATCCTACCTGCGCTTGCGGGAGGCTCGAGTGATAGACGATCTTAGCCTGTCGGACAACCTCGAGGTCAACCGGGCCATCGAGAACGCCGTGGGCAAGGTATTTCCCTGGAACGCACTCTGGCGAGCCCTTAGCCTTCTCCCTGACTCGTCGTTTCGTGTGCAGGTAGCCGCACTGACGCAGGGCTCGATGCTCTCCCTACTCTCTGAACACCACCACCACGAGAGCAGCACTTCGGAGCTCTCCGGCCGAGCGGATGCCGCTGAGAGGTTGGTCCGTGAGCAGGCGGCCGAGATCGAAGGCCTTCACTCCTGGGCCGCCAGAGTCGAGTCGCTCGAGGCCCAAGTGGCGGAGGTCGACTCCCTCAAGGCCCGAGTCGCTGAACTGGAGGGACTCTAAGCGTAGGCTGCTTGAGCGGATGAACTCGAGGCAGAGGTCGAAGCCCTTCGGGCCCAAGTTGCCGAGGTGGAGAGGCTCCGGTCCCGAGCCAAAGATGCGGAGCGACTCGAAGGAGAAATCTTCGTGCTTCAGGCTCAGGTCTCGGACATGAACGAACTCTGGGAGGCCACAGCCAACGCCGAGGCCCTCGAAGCCCGAGTGCTCTAGCTAGAGCGGACCGCAGCGGACCTACTGGCACGGAATGAAGAGGTGACCGAAGCGTTGGCCCAGGGGGAAAAGGCGGCGGCCGATACCGTAGTGTCCCTCCAGAGGGCGCTGGCGCGCTATGGCACCGGGTGCACGGCCTTCGACATCGCCCGGGAGCCCCTTAGCCGCCGGCTAAAGTTCGTCCAAGCCACCGTCCGGCAGATAGGCCTCACCGTGTTGAAGTACGGTGAGACATCAGCCCGGGTAACTGCGCTCGGGATCCTCTGACATCTCGAGACGTCCGGCCTCCCCCTTCCTTCACCTTCGAGCTCACACCCCGTCGCCTTCGGGGGGAGCCACCTCCTATCGCCGAGCCCGGCGGTAGCTCAGTCCTGGAGAGCCCTCCGGGCGACTTGGCAAGCCGAGGGCCCTGACGCAGTTAAGGCTTGGCTGGACGAGGCCCTTCGTTCGAGCGAACCTCCGGCCCCTTCGAAGCCTTCTGCCACGGCGTGCCAACCGGACCCGAAGGTGTAGCCTCCTTAGGGTCTTCGTGCTGCAAATCTTGTAATAGTTTAGAAACTTTTATGCATTAATAAAGGGTACTTGCTTTTTGGGAACTTATTCAGGGTGTTTGCTCCGCTCGCGATTGCGACATTGAGGTACTCAAGCCTGACAGAGCCATTCGGCACCAATGGGCTATTTTCGAAGTCCTTAGAGCTAACCGGCCCCCGCGCTTCGTCCTTCCTTGGGGTATCGACGGGTATGCAGACCCAAAAGTTCTTCACGTGGTTTTGAGCCTAATTAAAGAAGAGGAGAAAGAGCCCCGAGCTCCGTCTTCGTCACCTGAACCGGTGGATTCGTCCGATGCGGAAGTTTGTCCGAACGAAGCGCCGTCTGGGGCCGAGGGTTTGCGTAGCTGGGCTCAATTGCAAGAAGATCAGAAGACCTTTCGCGCCCAAAGGATATAAGATAAAAGGCAGAAGAGGAAAGAGAAGTCTAAGCGCACAATGCCGGAGCCTCAGACAAGGGCGAGCTCCGGCCCGGGTGATTGTCCGGACCGAAGAGGCTTCCGGTTCCTGCTTGGCTTGTACAAAGACTTCGCTTAACCTCTCGCTTTTAATTTGCACCAAGCGTTGTATAATGTACGTTGTACTGACGATGCAAATAATCGAAGCCTTCCTTCTTTGTTCCTTCCCCTTTCTTCTCTGCTCCTCCCCCCTCCTTCGCGGGCAGACGGCTTGTCGACTAGGCGCGTACAGCAGTGAGGAAGGCGGAAGAACTAAGTTGTATCGAACAGGAGCTCGGAGCCCAAATCGAGGGTGCGCCGAGCTGGAGCTCGGAACCCGTGTCGAGGGTGCGTCGAGCCGAAGCTCGGAACCCGAGTGTAGGGTGCGTCGAGCTGGAGCTCGGAAACCAAATGTAGGGTGCGTCGAGCCGGAGCTCAGAACCCGAGTGTAGGGTGCGTCGAGCCAGAGCTCGGAACCCGAATCGAGGGTGCGTCGAGCCGGAGCTCGGAACCCGAGTGTAGGGTGCGTCGAGCTGGAGCTCGGAACCCGAATCGAGGGTGCGTCGAGCCGGAGCTCGGAACCCGAGTGTAGGGTGCATCGAGCCGGAGCTCGGAACCCGAATCGAGGGTGCGTCGAGCTAGAGCTCAGAACCCGAGTGTAGGGTGCGTCGAGCCGGAGCTCGGAACCCGAATCGGGGGTGCATCGAGCCGAAGCTCGGAACCCGAGGGTAGGGTGCGTCGAGCCGGAGTTTGGAACCCGAGTGTAGGGTGTGTCGAGCCAGAGCTCGGAACCCGAGTCGGGGGTGCGTCGAGCCGAAGCTCGGAACCCGAATCGAGGGTGCGTCGAGCTAGAGCTTGGAACCCGATTGTCTAGTGAAAAGACGACAGTTAGATACCGACGGGTGTCTATTTTGTCCAAAACGTTCGCCTGACAGTATTATTGAATTGTAAACCTGGTACAATAGTGGCGGACAGTGGCCATCGCCGGGAGACATGGAATTATGCAAAATAGCACTTCAAGTGCTCGGGGTGCCAAGTGTGTTTCAGGTCTTCTCCTTCTAGGGTAGCTAGTCGGTAGGACCCAGGCCGCCCAGAACCGGTCACGATGTATGGGCCCTCCCATTTGTTACCTAGCTTCATTGGGGCGGTCACCGCGCGCAGGACGAGGTGCTCAGGCTAGAACTCGTTGCGCTTGACCTTGGGGTTGTACCACTCCTTTGTGTGCTTCTGGTATTGTGAGAGGTTGGCGATGGCTCGGAGCCGTGTCTCCTCCGTAAGATCGAGGGAGACGGCGCGCTCTTGATCGTCCTCGGGCGTTGTGACTTGCATCGAGCCAGCTCGGATTTCCGTCGGGGTCATTGCTTCGTCACCGAAGAGGAGCCGAAACGGGGTGAATCTGGTGGCGTGGGAAGGGGTGGTCCAGATGGACCACAAGATCTTCAGGAGCTCTTCCGGCCACAATCCCTTAGCTAGGCCAACGATGCGTTTGTTAAGGCCAGAGAGTATATGTCCATTAGCCCGCTCAACAGCCCCATTTGACTGAGGGTACCAAACTGCTGCGAAGCAGAGCTGGACTCCCAATTCTTCGCAAAATGCTTTGAAAGCCCCAGTGTCGAACTGAGTGTCATTGTCCAGCATGAGCTTCTTGGGCACTCTGAAGCGGTAGACTATGTTCTGCCAGAAGAATTTCTGGACACTTCGGGAGGTGATGGAAGTCAGTGGCTCGACTTCGACCCACTTGGAGAAATACTCAACAGCGACAACAGCGAAGCGTAGGTTGCCTCTTGCTCTAGGGAATGGTCCAATGAGATCCATTCCCTAGCGAGCTAAAGGCCACACAGGTGGGATGAGCTGTAAGCTGACCGGGGGCCTGTGGCTCCGTCGCCCCATCCATTGGCATCCTTGGCAGGTACGCACTAAGTCTTCGGCATCGGCGACGATTGTGGGCCAGTACACGCCCTGTTGGAGGGCCTTCCCGGCGAGTGCCCGAGGGGCTAAATGGCTACCTCACAGCCCCTCGTGGATTTCTCGGAGCATCGCTATCCCATCCGAGTGAGAGATGCATCGAAGCAGCGGGGAACATACTCCTGACTTGTACAAGACGCCATCAATGACATGGAAAGATCTGGCATGGAGTTGAAGACGCGCTTGATCCGGACAGTGCCGGTCATCCAAATCGCCGCCGAGTGCTCGCAAAATGGGCTCCCGACAATCATTGCTGACCATGCAGAGGACCGCGGCTGGCCGAGGCGATGCTGGGGTCTCGGCCAGTACGGAGGTAGGTGTTTCGTCACGGAGGGGCGCCGAAGGTTTGATAATCTCTTCGAAGAAGGCGCCCGGCGGCAAGGCTTGGCCGCCGGCTCCAGCTTTGGCGAGGGCGTCGGCTTGGCAATTTTCGCTTCTTGGGATGCTTTGGACGGATATCCCCTTGAAAGTTGCTTCGAGTTTCTGAATGGATTCAAGGTAGGCCGCGAGGTCCGGGTGCCGGGCTTGGAAGCTCTTGTCTATATGCCCGGCGACGACCTGAGAATCGGTCTTGACAACGACGCGGGCGGCTCCGAGCGCATGCGCCTTGCGAAGACCCAGCAGCACTCCTTCATACTCGGCGATATTGTTGGTAGCCTTAAAGCTTAGCCGAGCGGAATATGAAGCCTGTTGGCCGAAGGGGGAGACAATGACTACTCCGGCTCCGGCTCCTGAAGCCTGGTAGGCACTGTCCGAATAGACGGTCCAGACCCTCTCGCCTGCTTCGGTACCGGCGTGGTCAGCCGCAGATGTCCATTCAGCAATGAAGTCAGCGAGGATTTGAGACTTAACGGCAGTCTGGGCCACGAAGGAGATCCCGAACAGGGCGAGTTCTACCGACCACTTCCCGATGCGTCCGATGGCATCCTTGTTCCGGAACATATCGCCCAGTGGTATGCAGTTGGAACAATAATATCGTGAGCCAGGAAGTAATGCCGAAGTTTCCAGGATGCCATGATAAGGGCATATGCCACCTTTTCGAGCTCGGAATATCGAGTTTTTGCTCCGGAGAAGGCTTTGGATATGAAGTAGACGGGCCGTTGCACCAGCTTCCCGCCAAGGTCTTCTTCTTGAATCAGGGCCGCACTTGCCGCGCTGCCGGAGGCGGCGAGGTAGACCAGAAGAGGACTGTCGAATCGAGGTGTGGCGAGGGCCACGAGGCCGGAGAGATACTCCTTTATTTGATCGAAGCAGTCTTGACATTCGGGGGTCCACTCAAAATCTTTAGAGCCCCAAAGCGCCTTAAAAATGGGCAGGCTTTTTTTGGCCGATCTCGCCAAAAAGCGGCTGAGAGCGGCCAGGCGCCCAGCTAGCTTCTGTGCTTGTTTCAAATTCCGAGGAGGAGACATGTTTTGCAGTGCGCTGACTTGCGTTGGACTGGCTTCGATACCTCGACTGGAGACTAGGTACCCCAGCAGCTTCCCAGCGCGCGCTCCGAAGACGCATTTCTCTGGATTAAGGCGGATTCCACACCGCCGGAAGCTGTCGAAGGTTTCAGCTATGTCCACACTATGGCGATCCTTGACGGTACTCTTAATGACAATATCGTCCATATATGCTTCGACGTTGCGGCCAATCTGGTGGCCCAGAGCCTTAGATATTAGTCTCGAGAAAGTGGCTCCGGCATTGCGGAGGCCGAAAGGCATCCGAACGTAGGAGAACACTCCCGAGGGGGTAACAAAGCTTGTTTTGACCTGATCTTCCGGCTTCATCCAGATCTGGTGGTATCCCGAATAAGCGTCGAGGAAGCTGAGGAGCTCGGTGCCGGTAGTGGAATCGACTAACTGATCAAGGCGAGGCATGGTGTAGGGGTTATGAGGGCATGCTGCCAGATGTTTTCTTCTAGACAAACACTGGATTAGACAACCACTCGGTGTGACTCACTTCCCGAATGACCCCCGCTTGAAGTAGCTTCTCAGTCTCGGCCTTGGCGAGTTCGGCCCGCTCGACGGACAGCTTTCGGAGCTCCTGGCGCACCGGGCGAGCCTTCGGGTAGACCGCCAGAGAGTGCTCAATAATTGAGCGGTCGACGCCTGGGATGTCCTCGTCAGACCATGCGAAGATGTCTAGGTTGTTGCGGATGACTTCCTCAAGTTGCTATGACACCTTCGGCTCTAGCCCCCTCTGAATCAGATCGGACAGTCCTTCCTGTCCTGGACCAGGATCTTCGTGACGATCTCCTCCTCTAGGAGAGGCTTGGCCGGGCGCCCCTTTGGCACAGCGTCTCTGACGCCTGGCGAGCTGATTCCCTCCGAGCCTTCGCGGACGCTGTGGATCTGGCGTGGCTCCAGCAGCGCTGAGTGACCATATTCGACCCGACAGGCCATGGCCTGGTCACCTAGGACCGACAACACCCCTCCTGGAGTTGGCATCTTGAGGCACAGGTAATTGTGGTGAGCGATGGCTCCGAAACGGTTGAGCATCCCCCTCCCGAAGATGGCGTTGTAGGCGTACGGGGCATCGACGATGTCGAAGAGGATCTCCCCGCTGCACTGGAGGGGGGAGTCTTCGAAGGTCACCTCCAATCCGATCTGGCCGAGGGGGTCGAGCGGTGGACCCGCGAAGACCTGGAGTGGTCGGGAAGCCGGCAGCATGTGCTTCCGAGAGAGACACAGCTGGTCAAAGGCCTGCACGAAGATGATGTCAGTAGAACTTCCGCCATCGACAAGAATGTGACGCACCTCAACTCCGGCGATATCTGCCGAGATGATGGGGGGGTCGGCATGCGGAAACTTGATGTCGGCGGCATCTTCGGCGGTGAAGGAGATGGGGACATGGGACCATTCGGGGAGCACGGAGGAGCTCGATGTGCCGATGTGCCCAACCTCCTGAACGTAATCTCGCTGTTGGCACTTGGACATGGCTCCCAGAGCCCCTCCTCCAGATATGGGGAGGACCACTCGTTTCCCCCAGTCTGGTGCATCTTCGAGCTTGGGAGCCTGGATCCTGCTGGGCTCTGGGGCTAAGCCCAGGACTTCCAGCCCCTCAGAATGCCCGACTATCTGGACTGCTTCCGGGCGGGATGCAGGGACTCCTTTGTAGG
The DNA here is from genome assembly GCA_019279435.1 of Zizania palustris. Taxonomy (NCBI): domain Eukaryota; kingdom Viridiplantae; phylum Streptophyta; class Magnoliopsida; order Poales; family Poaceae; genus Zizania; species Zizania palustris. Next base: position 77,709,461 of record JAAALK010000289.1, on the reverse strand, counting down.
TGGAGCCACGACCGACGTTTCGCTCGAGGTAGTCATTCCGGAGGGCAAGGATGGTTCGGTAGGAGTCAGTGTGGTGGCTCTGATTTTCGCCGTGGACGCTGCAGTAAAATGCGGCCCCTCCGGAGAGTGCCCGTGACGGAGCCCTGGTCTCGGTGGACTGGCCTCCGCTGGACGTGTGTTGGTGCTTGGTGGGGCCCCGAGGGGTGATGCTGAGGACCTCTCCTCGAAGGTGCTTTCGACCTCGCCGGGAGTCTCGAGGAACGGGGTCTTGCCGGCCGGAGCCTTGGCGGCGGAAATCTGACGCAGGGCGGACTCCACGGTCGAGGTCCGGCGAGACTTCACGTGCCCTGGCGCTCATGGTTGGGACAGGGACAATCATCGCCTGCCGGCGCATCTGTCCTTCTTCGGACTGGGCGTACTCTTCGAAGTATGTCATGAGTTGTGCCACTGAGGAAATAGTCTTCCGATGAAGCTTGTCGAGGAGGCCCGGGTGGGTGACGCCTTCCCGGGCAGCGTCAATGACCGAGGAAGGCGAAAGCCCCTTGATCTGGGCCTTGTTGTGCGTGAAGCGCTGGGAGTATTGCCGCAACGTCTCCCCGGGCTGCTGCTTTACTTGGAAGAGACTCCCGATGGACATAGGTGCCACGAAGGTTCCCTGGAAGTTGTTTACGAACTTCTTCCTCAGCTGGTCCCAGGAACGGATGGTCCCGGGCCGGAGCGACCAGAACCATCGGAGGGCGATCCCCTCGAGTGCCAAAGGGAAGCACTTAGCCATGGTGTCACGGCTTCCCCTGGACGCTTCTATCGCTAGAGCGTACGAGCGGGAGAACTCTCCGGGGTCGAAGTCCCCAGAGTACTTGGTAAGCTTGGCGGCATGAAACTTCGAGCCGAAGCGCACCCTCTGGAGGTCGAGGTTGAGGGGAGACTCCTCGTCGTACGACGCGTTTTCTTCCTCCACTCAATCTTCATCGTCGCTCAGGGTTACGGCTGTGACACTCGTGGCGCGGGAGGGCTCCGGGGGGCGGAGTGACGCCTCCTGGCGCCATTGGGCAAGCTCTGCCTTCAGCCTGGCATTCTCGGCAGCCAGAGCATCGGCCTGACTCCCGCTTCCTCCGGAGGCGGTCTTAGGGTCCTGTGAGCAGATGTAGTCAGTCTGGAGGGCCACCGCTGGTGGCCTGTTCGGAGGGTGCACCTCTGAAGGCCCCTCCTGGAGCTCCGCGGGGCTGACGGAGGTCGGTTCCGGAATACCAACGGGACCTTGAACCTCCGGCGTCCCTTCAGGGGCCTGGGTCGGCTCTGGCGGTGCGGGCTGACCACCGCAGAGGAACCATGCTCGCTCCCTTCTGACCCGACATATTTTGGTGACTGGATGTAGAGGACGCTAGCTTCTCGAACTAGGATCTCCACGGACAGCGCCAACTGTTGGAACAATGGATCGAACCAACAGGTCTTCTCAGTGGATGGAAGTAATGGGCGCTATGCGCAAACTGTATTCTCGGATCGTGTGTCCATTACAACTGTAGTTGAGGGGTATTTATAGGGTGACCCGCCTTGAAGGGTCGGGTACCTCCAAGCCCCAACTGCCACTCGGTCTAACACAAGTCGGCGGTAAAGACAAAGAAGATGTAACATAGTACAGACAAGAAGGTGTGATTCTGACAGCGTATTGGCCGTGTCGGGCGCTGCAAAGGTTGCCCGGCACGGCGCAGGCGATCATGATCTTGTCCCCGTACGGTCTTGACTAGGTCTTCTCCATGCACGGCCTCCCTCCGGAGCCTCTGGTCCGCCCGAAGGTTGGCCTCCGGCACCTGGTCGATCGCTTCCCCCCCCCCCCCCGAGGGCCCCTCCGACATGCCCTCGGAGCCCCCGGAGGCTTCTGGTCTCCTCGTTCGGAGGCTCCGGCACCTCCGGCGTAGGGTTTCGGGTCTTTCGGCCATAGCCTTCCTTTAGGGCCATACGGGATTATCTCCCCCAACAACGACATCAATATTTCATGACATTTTTGGATCATCGAACCGGCCCAAGTGTGGGTGCACATTTTCATGTCAACAGCACCATTGCCACAAGCCTGGGCATTGGAAGCGCAATTACAAGGTATACCTGGAAGAGCAGAAGAATAAGAAGCTTCAAGTGACGAGTCGTATCCTCGGGCTTCTTGAAATTAGCCTCCTGTTGGCCAAGGCTCAACTAAGCGACTTCGGCCTCATCCTATCGAAGAGCAAACTCAGCGGGTAACATGATGACATTTATATCCATCGCCTGAAGAGGGGGCCCCTCGGAGATGGGCGTGTAGTCGTCGTCCATCAGATCATCCTCATCATCACTTGCAGTAGGAGCCAAGTTGTTTATGTCAACCGGCTTCAGCTTCCATACCAGTCTCGTTGCTGGTCGGGGCGGATCTCCTCAAACACGGCGTCTCGCTCATCCTCGGCCTCCTTCTCGCGCATCTCTTGGGCTCGAAGACATTGTAGCCGCCTCTTCTGGCACTTGGTCATACCTGGGGGTGTCCAAGAAGGCTGCGGCTTAGTGCCGGGCGCCACAAATTTGTTCCTAGAATTTTTGGCCGAACGGGAATTGCCCGGGTCGGCCTCGGCATATTTGCGTTTAGTGGCGTTCTGCTCCTATACTCTGTCGGTCGGACTAGACTTACTAGGCCGGTCTGACTGAGCTCTGTCGGTCGGACCAGCCATAGTGGGCCGGTCTGACCGACTTGTGTCGGGCTCCTACAAAGTGTCAGTCGGACTAGCCATAGTAGGCCGGTCATACCGAAGTGGTGATGTTGGTCTGACCGGTCATGAGGCTGCGGTTAGACCTATAGTGCTCGACTCCTGCAGTTGGCCTCCATGTTGCTCCGTGGAGGCCCCATTAGGGATTGGGACATCCTAGGACCCCACCTTGACGACGATAGCCTCGGACGCCGTCTCCAGGCACCCTCGTGGCATGATGGATAATCTTTTGAAGACATCGCCTCTTGGAGCACTCATCAGACCCTGCCTATTATAAAATCCAGACGGCATGAATGGAGCAATATAATATGGGGCAGGGTATCTAGGAGGCGGAAAGTAGCAAGGGGGAAGCTGCGCCATCGGCAGATGATACAGTACCAAAGGGAAAGGTGGCTCCAATGGCCTCGGCCATCATGGGATGAACCCACTCCTTCGAGGAGGGACCAGCCTCGCTGAAGGTGTTGGCCAAGTGCTCACCTTGTCAGCCCTCTTCTTGTGCTTATGGAGCAGCATATCGTATGTCACCATTGGCTTGTTGTGATTCGCAGTCGAAGACGATGCATTTGTGTTCACTTTCCACACTCCTACCTCAAGGTTCTTCGGCATGAGCGTGTGTAGGCATGGTTCCCCGATAACGACCTCCTTCCCTTTAGCGGACTCGACCTACTCAGGCTGAATCAACACCTTCTTCTCATCGAGATCGATGGTGTTCACGGGAAAAGGGTCCTGGTTGAGCTTCATTTTGGTACTTGTATGTAGCTTCAACCGTTCGTCTTCTATGGCCGATTGAACCTGCCGACGAAAAACATTACAATCGTTAGTAGAATGAGAATGAGAATCATGCCACTTACAATTAGCCCGCTTCTTCAAGTCATTGGCCATTGCAATGACGTGACCCTTTGGCAACCTGATAAGTTTGTTTTTCAACAAAAAATCAAATATCTTATCACACTTGGTCACATCAAAAGAATATTTCACCTCGATGGGCTTACTCTTAGTTGGATACAACCGTAACTCCGTGTAAGGGATGGGCTTGGCCTTACTAGACCAAGTCCACTCTGTGGTGTACATATCGGTTGAGTCATCCTCGCTCTCCGATGATTCCTCATCAGAGTGCTCCATGACGTGCACCTTGGCCTTAGGCTTGTTAAATGTATTGGTGAATTTTCTACTTTTGGCTCGGCTTTCCTGAACCAGAGCCTTCTGCAGCACAAGACTAACATCGAAAAATCCTGGCCATCTAGTTTCACCTTTAGTTCAGAGTTGAGACCATTGAAATCTAGGTCAGCCAAGTCTCTATCAAAAATGTTCAAAGTAAAACATCGGTTTCTATTGTCCATAAAACATTTAACGTACTCAGAGACGCTCTCGTTATCCTTCTGTCTAACCGATGTCAAGTTTCAAAGTCTAAGCTCGGTCTCCCTAGTATACAAATAGTCATGGAACTTCTACTCCAACTGGGCCCAAGTCTGAACGGAGTTCGGCTGTAACGTCGAAAACCAAGTGAAAGTGGTGCTGGAAAGCGATAGGGAAAATAATCTAAGCTTCAACGCATTCGACCCTCTAGCTTCACCGCACTGTGCTAGAAATTGGCCTATGTTCTCTAGGGTGGTCTTACTACCATTACCGTAATATTTTATAATCTCAGGCACCCTAAAGCCGTGTGGGTATGGGATGGTATCGATGTAATCAGGGTATGACTTTTGATAAACCCTAACCCATCTTTTGGTGTCCAACCCACAACTTCTCTAAATAGTGCATGAATCCGCTTGTCAATGCCATCTACGCCTCCTGCCTGTGCGCGTCTCTCATGTGGGGGCATGACACGTGGTGGTATATCATGGTGTCAGCCATGCGGCTCCTCCTCTCGTGGTGGCTCATGATACGGGACATGATCGGGCCTATGCAGGTGTGCGGGATTAGGAGGTGTGGGCAACGCGCGGAAAGGTAGCGCATATGCTGGCGGCGGTGCTGTTGACACAGAAATGTGCCCCCACACTTGGGCCAGTTCGACGTCCAAAAGTATCGCAATGATACCGACGCCGTGTTCCGAATAACCTTAGTAGTGATAAGGGATTTGGAGTTGCCAGGCAATCAGATAAATAATTAATATTTTAATCCAATTGGCCGAAAAGATGTTAGTAATAATGTAAACAATATAAAAATGATTAAAATACATGGAATCGGCCAATTCGGAGGCCGATTCGGGGCTATGGTGGAGACTAGCCCAAAGGGTCCCTAGGGCACCTTCGGCCTTAGGCCTGGTCAAACCGGAGGTACAACCTCGGTCGGACCAGGGGGTGCCTAGAGGCTTCTGGATTGAGCCCCGAAGGCTCATGTGGAGGGTGTCGTTGGGTGGTCTGACCGGCTAAGATTGCCCAGTCGGACCGACCGTTTTACCCTGGTCAGACCGCGTAAGGGACCTTCGGCGATTAGGGCTTCAACGTGCGGAACTTCGACGTGCGCAGGCTTTGGCGGTCAGGGCTTCGGTGCATAGGATCTAGCAGGATGCGGTGTGGAGGATCCTGGTAAAACTGGCAGAGTGCAGTCAGTCTCACCGAACGTTGCCGACAACGGCCTGATGGAGGGGCTCCAGTCAGACCGGCCCTACGCCACCAGTCGGACCGGCGACAATAGATTTAATCTGCTAGGGTTTGGATGATCAATCAAATGGACTCCGAATCACCTTAGATTTCTTGAGGATGATGATGAAGTTGTGTTTTCTGCAAGAACAACAAAAGATCAAATATAATTCGGCCAAGAGGCCGAATTGCATAATATGGCTATAAAACGGATAAAAAGGATAGCAATCCCTTACGTGGATTAACAGGAGGTTCACAAGCGAACCAGCAAGGGATACCATGATTACGGATGCGGTGGACGGAGGGCTTCAAGGCAAACCCACAAAGATCTACTATCTAATGCGGAAAGTAAAGAAGATAAATGCGATTCAAAGCGAGGGCTTTGGATTTGGGAGATTTTAGAGAGAGAGAGGCCCTTGAATCGGCCTTGCCCCTGGTATTTATAGGTGGTGGGCGTGAATTATTTGGCGAGGAAACCAGTAGGGTTTGGCCAAAAATTAGTTGGGATAAGATTTCGATCAAAAAAGCCCAAATCCACTTCGAAATTCAGATTTCATATCCTTGGCTAGTCTGACCGGACCCATGGGGCCGATTTGACCAGGCCTACATGGCCGGTTGGACCGGCCTACTATGGCCGGTCAGATCGGCCTATGCCAGATATGACATATTTTCGCTCAAAAATACTATTTTTCAGTATTTTTCCTAGTTTGACCATTAATGCCATTTTTTGCTATAAACACATGCCCCCCTGCCTTTTAGCAAACTTAGTAAGCTAAAAGCATGATGGGTCTTGCGCGATATTTTCCATATCTACCATTCAAAGCCCTTCAGAATCGCTCTCCTTGTAAATATTCTAAGACATATGCATTGCCTAGAGCGATTTCGACTACCTTAAAAGGTCCTTCCCAACTAGGCAACCATTTACCAAATTTTGGGCTCTTAGTGCCTAATGGTAAAATCGTCTTCCAAACCAAGTCATTGACTTGAAATGATTTGGCTCTAACCTTCTTGTTGTAGACTCTAGCTACTCTTCTTTTATCTTTCTCTATTGCCTCTAGAGCCTTCAACCTCTTATCGATCACTTCTTCTAAATTATCCTTTAGAAGTGTCTCATATTCATCGACTGATAAGCCATCATGCTTAAGAAATCTAAGCGAGCCAAGATCTACTTCTACCGGTAGAACAACTTCTTGTCCATATACCAACTCATATGGACTAACTTTAGTGGCACCGTGATTTGCAACTCTACTAGCCCATAAAGCTTCAAAAAACCCCTCACGCCACCTCTTTGGAAACTCTTCAATTTTCTTCTTGATTAGTTTGATCACAGTTTTGTTACTAGACTCGGCCTGACCATTGGCCTGAGCATAATATGGAGAAGAGTTCACCATTTTGATCCCATAGTAATTGACAAAATCCCTCACTTCTTTAGCAATAAATGAAGTACCTTGGTCTGTAGTGAGAGTTTGAGGAATGCTGAATCTATGTATAATGTGCTTCAAGATGAAATCGATTACCTCATTGTGAGTCATTTTCTTGAGCGGTACGGCCTCGGTCCATTTGGTGAAGTAGTCTGTCGCCATCAACACGAACCGATGCCCATTTAGAGAGGGAGGATGAATTTGGCCGATGAAGTCTAAGCCCCAACCTCAGAACAGCCATGGTTTGATAATAGGATTAAGCAGCGATGCAGGCGCTAGTTGAATATTACCAAACTTTTAACAAGCTTTGCACTCTCTATAGTATTTAAAACAGTCCTCGCTTATAGTTGGCCAATAGAAACCCGCTCTTTTGAGCATCCAACTCATTTTCAGGGCCGACTGATGAGTACCGCAAAGTCCTTCATGGACCTCACCTACAACAACTCTGGCTTGATCAGAGTCTAAACACCTCAAAAGTACTCCATCAATATTTCGGCGATACAACACATCGTTAAGCAAAACAAATTTGAACACATGTCGCCGAACCTTCCGATCAACCCTTTGACTGGGATCTTTTAGATATTACGATTGGGACCCTCTAATCATCCTTACTGATCAGAGGAATAATGGCCAAATCTCCACTTGAATTGGCCTTTGGATCTTCTATTCGGACCTGCCCCCAACACTAAACATTCCTTACAATGGTCGGTCAGACCGGCCATGTTGGCCCGGTCAAACCGCCTATTACCACATGGCTGGCAAGGGTCGGTCCGACCGACCTTACGTGGCCTGTCGGACCGAGTGCATATAGGCGGTCAAACCGGGCCTGTATGGCTAGTCAGACCGACAATGACATTTTCGGTTGACACATTGTCTTCGAACATCAGCTTTTGTTTGGTGAAGAATTTACCCTTTTTTACTTGGTAGCCTGATGCTTGCTGAGCCAAATCATTTGCAAGTGAGTTGGCTTCTCTAGACACATGAGAAATCTTTAAATCATCAAAAGTAGCAATTATGTCTAGTCATTTGTCCAAGTAGCTGTTCAATAGACCATTAAAACATTGAGAAATTTTAGCTACTTGTTGCACAATTAATAAAGAATCACCATATGCATGCATATATTTCAAACCCATGGAGTTCAACAGTTCAATACCTAACAATAGGGCTTCATATTCGGCTTGATTATTAGTTGAGTGAAATTCTAGATGGGCTGAGGTCTCAAAGTGCATGCCACTAGGTGATATGAGCGAGGACCACTCCAACATCTTGGCCATTTTTGCAAGCCGAACCATCGAAATAAAGTTTCCATGGTAATACCTCAATTAAAGAGACATCGCCACTCCAATCGATATCTACATGGTGATCCACTATAAAGTTAGCAACGATTTGACCTTTCATAGCTCTCAATGGTTCATATGCCAAATCGTATTCAATCAACGCATATGCCCACTTGCCGATTCTACCACTTAGAATCGGCTTTTGCAACATGTATTTTATGATGTCCGTTTGTCAAGTGACAATACATGTGCTAGGGAGAAGATAATGACACAATTTGGTACATGCATAATAAAGTGATAAACACAAATGCTCCACAAACACGTACCTTGTCTCAGCATCCAGAAGTCGACGACTCAAGAAGGTGATGATGTACTCCTTTCCTTCAATGTCTTGAGTCAACACGGCTCCAATCACACTCTCCTCCATGGCGATATAAAGCCGAAATGGAATCCTGGCCTTCAACGCCCTTACCACCAGCGGCGTCAATAAGCACTCTTTGATTTTCTGAAAGGCGCATTGCTGACTTGCCCCCCAAGTGAACTCAGCTTCATTTTTTAGCCGAAGTATCGGGACAAACGCATCGATCTTGCCAGACAAGTTAGATATAAAGCGTCGCAAATAATTAACCTTGCCTAGCAACTTTTCCACATCTTTATTACATGCTAGTGCTAAACATCCTCTAATTTTCTCAAGCCTCTTAGGATCGATTTCAATGTCTCTTTCATGGATCATGAATCCTAAGAACTTGCCCGCCAACACGCCAAAAGCACACTTGAGTGGGTTCATTTTTAAGCCATACTAGCGCATTCTTTCGAAAGCGACTCTCAAATCGACTAGATGGTTTCTCATAGCATCTGATTTGACCACAACATCATCTATATAAAGCTCTAACATAACTCCTAGCAAGTCTTGAAAGATTAAGTTCATGGCACGCTGATATGTGGTGCCACCATTCTTTAAACCAAACATCATTACTACCCACTCAAACAAGCTGACAAAACTAGGGCAGCGAAAGGCCGTTCTAAAAACGTACTCTTCGGCCATAAAGATTTGATTATAACCGGCGTTGTCATCAAGAAAACTTAGTACCTTGTGTCCCGATGCATCGTTGATCAACATGTCAGCTATTAGCATGGGATACTCGTCTTTCGGAGTGGTCTTGTTCAAATCCCTAAAGTCGACGCAGATGTGGATCTTGCCACTCTCCTTCTTCTCGATAGGCATGATGTTAGCAACCCATTCTGCATACCTACATGGCCTAATAAAACCTGCCGCAAATAGACGTTCAACTTCCTCTTTAACTAGGTCATAGATGGCCGAATTGAAGCGGCGCAGTGGTTATTTATAAGGCCTAAACCTGGGTTAGATGGGAAGCCGATGCTCAACAAGATCTCGGCTTAATCCGGGCATCTCGCTATAGTCCCATGCGAAGCAATCAACATATGACCGAAGCAACATTATTACTTCGGCCTTTATATCACTACTCAAATTCCGATTTACAAATGTCAGCCTTGGAACACTACCATCTCCTATGTCCACTTGTTCTAAAGGATCGGCCGACGAGAAGCCTTTACCTAATTTTTCTACTTCGCTAAAATCTTCAATGGATTCAGCAATACCGTCTTGAGAAGATCGATATTGCTCTACACAATACTTTAGCCAATCAATATTAGCGCTAGACATTCTACTAACTTAGACACAACCGAGCCACACCGGCCGTCTTTACAGAAATAGGAATGAACCTCCCCTCTGATACGCTGACAAAGTCGTAATCCGAGAGGTGTCGCCCAGACAAGCATTCTATTTCATCATGGATGGCGTCGCCGGATGCATCTGCCAAGCCAACATGGGCCGATGCATCGGCGTGTACTATTTTGAATTCGTCGCCATCCCATTGTATCTGACGCTGGTGCAAGGTAGATGGCACACACTGGTTTCTGTGAATCCAATCACGCCCAAGCAATACATTATAATTACATTGCACATCGACGACGAAGAAGGCGTTAGGTAGCATCTTGTTCCCCACCGTCAGCTATAGAGATAGCACGCCTTTGGCTTTTGCCGTGTCATCATTGAAGCCATTGAGGGTAACATTGGTCTTCTTAAAGTCATCGTCGTCTTTGCCAAGCTTCCTTAGAAGGGAGTACGACATTAGGTTCACGGTCACGCCTCCATCGATCAGCATCCTCGAGATCGGCTTTCCGTCAATGTGCCCTCTGATGTAGAGCAGCCTCAAGTGACGATCCGTATCTCTGGGTTTCTTGAACACAGCGTCTCGCGGGCTGAGGTCCAGCTCAGCGACCTCGACCTCCTCCTGTAGTGGAGCAAACTCAAAAGGTAGCATGATGTTGGACCGGAAACAGCGACCAGAGGGGGGTGAATGGGAGCTTTTAAAATTTCAGACTAAAAATAGCCTTCTGTTTTAATTCTGTCTTCTGCGGAATAGGCTTCGGACACACCCTTCGAAGTTCTGGTTCTTTCTCTCAACAACACCGTTCTGTTGAGGAACCCACGGAGCAAAGAATTGATGTTCTATGCCATGCTAAATGCAAAAGTAAACAAAGAGACTGTTCTTGAACTCAGTGCCATTATCACTTCGAATGAATTTCAATGCACCAGGGAGTTCAGTGAAAAGTCTCAAAGCCAAGCTCTGAAAGTGTGAAAACACTTCATCCTTGCTGGCAAGAAAGAAGACCCAAGAGTAGCGAGAGAAATCATCGACAATGACTAGCACATACCACTTGCCACCTAAAGAACTAACCCGAGAAGGACCTATAGTGTCCATGTGGATAAGTTCTCCGGGTTGCTCAGTCATCACCATGGTGACTGGCGAGTGCGAAGCGGCAATCATTTTTCCATGTCGACATGGAGTGCAAACTAAATTCTTCTCAAACTTGAGCTTGGGTAATCCTCGGATCAGACCTAGGGCACTCAGGCGAGCGAGCAACTCAAAGCTCATATGCCCTAGTCTCCTATGCCACTTCCAAAGCTCTGAAGTAGAATGTGTAACAAGACAATGAGAAGAACCAGATGACTCAGAAAAATCAGCTCCAAAAACTCTCCCAACTCTAAAGATCTTACAAACTACAACGCCATCAGAATTGAGTACTTGCGAAGTATCACGATGGAATCGCACTTCGAAGCCCTTATCAAGCAATTGAGATACAGAAAGCAAATTGTATCCTAAGTTTTCAACCAAAGCAACATCTTTGAGAGTGAAATTCGAGTTGATTCTTACCACACCTTTACCTTTCACTCTACTCATTCGATTGTTGCTGAAGGTGATATGTTCCCTTTGCTTGGTTGTTGTGAGGCTGGAGAACCATGCTGCATCTCCGGCCATATGGCGCGAACAACCGGAGTCCATGATCCAAGTGCCCTCCAAGCCTCGGTCCGGTGCCTACGCATGATAAGATAATCTCGATAGCTCAGTGCTGGGGTGAGTGAATACATGATGAGGCATCCAGCACTGAGTAATACGAGTAGTAGGCACAGTAAAAGTAGACTGTCTACTCACAGGATAATAAGAATGATGCAAAGTGCGAGGTCTACCTACATGCTGTGATCTAAAAGCATGACGAGCTCTCCTACTCTGACGAGGTACAAAGCTACTCGCCCGGGGTCTACCACCATATGGAACATGGTGAACACCTCGAGGAGCAAAACCTCTCCGAGAAGTACGATGAGCCTCAAAAACAGGACGAGAGTAAAACTCAGACTCATGCATACCTAAAGATGGGTAGTGCATGTTCTGGAACCTCATCGCCTGAGAACGTCGCTCATCCTTGATGCGACGAAAATCGAACCCAATCAAGTGACCCGCCCTCTTATAGTAGGAACAATGAAAAACTCTCTTAGGGGCGCTCTGATGGGTCATAGGAGCAATCCTCACAGGCTCCTTGGGCTTCTGCTGAGTGATTTTCTTGGGAGGAATTTTCTTTGCAGAAGGAGTGGTTTTCTTTGGAGTCTGGGTAGGCTTTTTAGCTGATGGAGTGTCTAACAGAGATCTATCTTTCTCTAAGGTAGTGGGTGAGGTAAAAACAATTTTGTTTACACTGTCTGAAGGAATCCTCTCAAAACCCAATCCTAGAGCTAACCCTGCTTTGTCAGCACACATATTGGTTTTGGCCAAGAGCAAGTCCATCCTACCCTTTCCCTCATTGCATTTGTTAACCACAGAAAGAAGGTACTCATTCTCAATCATAAGGTTTTCAGCTCGCTCTCTAACAGTGCCTAGCTGGTCCTTAAGGGTTATGCCATTGTCACACTCAGGTTGCACATCCTTAGAACTACCAGCCCTCTCCAATCTACCCTCTAAATCCTAAACATGCTTATCACGTAAATTAATGCTCTCACGTAATAAGGGGCAGTTCATGCATTCAATCATATCATGAGGACAAGAATCAACCATCAAAAGCTGCTTCTGTGCAGTCTCAAGCTCAAAAAGAGTTTGAGCATGCACAGAACGCAACCGAGCAAGCTCACCCATGACAACAGTGCAAGATTCTCATTCAGCATCATTAACCCTAGACTTAAGCATGACATAATCAATAGAAACAGATTCTAGCCTAAGTCTAAGGTCTTTTCTATCTCTATCGGCTTGCACAAGTAGTCTATCCTGACCAAGAACTACTTCGTTCAGTTCATCTAATTTAATTGAAAGCTGGTTATAGGATAGAGGTACCTCAGATGAATCAAGCTCATCGCCGTTGTGATCGCTGTTGGCCATGAAGCAAAGGCCGGTGAAATCTCATCCCTTTTTGTCCTTCTTTTCCTCCTTCCTTGGGGACTCCTCCTCCTCATTAGAGCTCGACTCCTCAGTTGAGGAAGTGTCGATGTCGCTGAGAGCAGCAACAAAGGCCCTGGAAGAGGCTTTGACTACCCTCTTAGCCACCTTGCCGTGCTTGCCCTTCACAAAGGGTTTCCTCTCCTTCTTGTGGTATTTGGGGCGCTCACTCTCATCTCTCTTCTTGAGTTTAGGACAATTGACCTTGATGTGAGAAGTGTCGCCACACTCAAAACAACCACTGAAACCACTTCTCCTCTGATCCCGTCTCTCATGGTGAAAACGGGTGAACCTTCTGGCAATGAGAGCAAGCTCATCATCATCCAGAGTGTCCACTTGCTCCTTAGTGACGGAGACCAGGGAGGACAAAGCAAAACCATCTGCAAAAACGCAAGTGCCTGATGTGCTTGGTTCTGCAGTGGTGCCACGGCTAGTGCTAGAAACCAATGCCAATGGCTATGGCAAGGAGTTCCTATGCACTGCAAGAGAAGCCTTGGCAATCTCTGTGGACTTCAGCTTGCTGAAGAGCTCATCACATGTCTATGTGTCATAACCTGCGGACTCCTCAATGCTGGATATCTTCACTTCCCATATGCTACAATCAAGAGCATAGAGAAGCTTGATAGCCCTATCATAATCATTGTAAGCAAGCGTCCCGTTGGACCGCAAGTTACTCACTATCGCATCAAAGTGAGAAAACATGGCATCTATAGATTCACCGGGTGACTGCACAAACAGCTGATACTATTGATTGTATGTGCTTCGGCGCCTGGCCTTAATCTGTGTAGAGCCCTCATGAAAAATAGTGAGTGTAGTCCAAATTTCCCTAGCTGTCCTAAGGTGTTGCACCCTATCAAACTCACTTCTACTCAAATCAATGAACAATATATTTCTTGCCTTGGAGTTAGCATTATACTGATCCTTCTCTGTTTGAGAGGTGCAAGTTTCAGGGATGGAGTATTATGAGTCCACAATCTCCCAAATTGCATTTCCTTGGCTTAGCAAGTAAGCCTCCATGCGCACCTTCCAGTATGCAAAATTAGTCCCATCGAACAGAGGTATTTTACTAACTCTGTCCATGTCGCCAACAGATCACAAAACCGGTTAAGGTCAACTGGTGATCTTAACCCACTCTGATACCAATTGTTGGACCAGAAACGGCGACCAGAGGGGGGGTGAATGGGAGCTTTTAAAATTTCAGACTAAAAATAGCCTTCTGTTTTAATTTTGTCTTCTGCGGAACAGGCTTCGGACACACCCTTCGAAGTTTTGGTTCGGAGGTATTTTACATCTTCGAAAATAGGATTCGCAAGGAGCAAAAGTTCGAAGCCAAGAAGACTTCGCTTCACCCACAACCCCGAAAATTCAGCTCTGCTAAGTCAGTGTAGGCTCCGCACACAGGGTGCCTTCGAGCAGGCTTCACACTTCACCCTTCGCAAGAGCGGACTTCCCTCTGAGGACTTCGATTAGCTCTGCTAAGTTAGTGTAGGCTCAGCGCACTGGGTGCCTTTGAGCAGGCTTCGCACATCACCCTTTGCAAGAGCAGACTTCCCTCTGCAGACTTCGAACAAATACTCAACAACAACTGGTGCTGGGCTTCGTACTTCGAAGGTCTAAACGCACACTGAACAGACTTCGCCAAGGACTTCGACAAAATAAGAAAACGGGCTTCGATCTAAGCCAACAACAGTGCTTCGCTAGTAATCAGAGAGGTCCAGCCTCTAGTTTACACAGAGCGAACAGACACTGAAAAACTCACACTTCACTCGAACAAGCTTCTCACACACTTCTCCAGAAAAGATTCAGGGCACAAACTCAACTCAAAGGAAACGAGACACGGAGAGATCAAAGCATGCAGTGAAGTACGCATACAATTTTAAGTAGTAAATGAAAACATAATCAAAACTTAATTGCTTGAACAAGGAACACAAAATGAACTCACAGACCGAATACAACGTGTGTGGCGGCTAGCACAGGAGCTCAAAAATGACTGCTTAAAGTGTTGATGTGACCTAGCTAGCCTCCACTATTTATAGGCACTATTCAGCCCTGTGAATAGACTACTTTACCCCTAGGGTTTACACCGGTTTTGTCTCATCAGAACAGGGGGGTACAGCTGGTAGTCTACTTTATTTGGAGGCTTCTATTGTCAGCTTCGCAGAGGGGACAACACCAGCTTTTGCAAAGCAGACGCTGTCAGCCTTTGCTTCACCGAAGTCAGCCTTCGATACAGAGACGGTTTTGAGCCGAAGCCGTCAAAGCCCTTGGGCCTTCGCACCAACACCTTCGGAGTGCACCACCACGGCTTCGCTACTTCTCCCAGCTCGAACTTCATCAGTCCGTGTACCAAAGCCATGCATGGCTGAAGTACCTCAAGTCATCCTCACTCAAGAGCCAGCCTTACTCTGGAGCCAGCCTCACTCCGAAGCCAGCCTCACTCCGAAGCCAGCCTCACTCCAAAGTCAGCTTCACTCCGGAGCCAGCCTCACTCCGAAGTCAGCTTCACTCCGAAGCCAGCTTCACTCCGAAGCACCACCTTCGAAGTACCACCCTTCGAAGTCCCTCCTTCATCCAAGGCCTCCGCATGAAGCATTCCATGAGCACTTCGTCGCAGTGTGTCTCCCCTATCAAACTCCTCGACGATCCTCACCCGAACCATGCCTTCGATGCACCTCGACTTCTGAGACCTTCGTCGGGTATACCTTCGAGTGCCTCCCTCCGGAGCACACTTCGAAAGCCCTACCTCATTGTTGAGGACTTGGTCCACCATACTCTGAAGTCACTCCATTCGGAGTACCCTTCGAAGTGCCTCGCCTCCGAGGACTTCGTCTCGGGGTACCTTCACCCGGAGCCATGCTCCGCACTTACTGCCTTCTCCTAGCGCACCTCGACCTGAGGTCCGACCTTGGCCCCTTCGCAGCCTCCCTCTTTACCCAGGTTCACTTGCTACGAACCGTCTGTTGCCTCCGAAGTCACCCGTGCACCTCAGACAAACAGACAAGTGTATACAGTACCCCGGAGACCTCTCCGGGTAAACAACCTTTGGCACACCCTCCGATGTACCGCCCAAAGTACCGAACCCTTCGGTACAGCCAAGTCATTGTGTACTGTCGGACCCCTCTGACAGGCACACTCCACTGCAATAGTCGTAGCAACCAGAACCCACCGAACCCTTCGGTGAATCAACCTCCAAACCCCTTCGGAGGGACCCCTTCGAATCAGAGGATAAAATCTGTCAATCACACATCACAAACTCCGAAATCAACCCTTGGTTTCTCACATGATGATGCTGACGTTCATCACCTAAGGAGCGGGCCCCTCAGAGACGGGTGTGTAGTCGTCGTCGAGTAGGTCGGCATCATCGTAGTTTGGAACGGGGGCCAGGTCATCCACCACGACTAGCTTAGGTCTCCAAACTTTCTTCAGAGCGGGCCGAGGACAAATTTCTTCAAAAAGTGCATCATGTGCCTCCTCGGTCTTCTCTTCTCGTATCTATTATGCCCGCAAGCATTGCAACCTCCTCTTTTGTGATTTTACATCCCCGAGGGTGCCCATGATGGCTGAGGACGGGTGTCAGGCACCATGGTCTTGCTTCTAGCATTTTTGGCTGAACGGGATTTGTCCAGATCGGCCTCGAACATTTTGCATTTGCCAAAAGAAGTCTTCTGCTTCTGGTCGGTCGGACTAGACATGGTGGGTCGGTCGGACCGGCCTATGCCAAAAACATCCGTAAGGCCGGTCGGACCGGCCGAAGTAGGCCGGTCAAACCAGGCTTCAGCTAGGTCTCCGGCCAGGCTCAGTGATGTACCTTCGTGTTGTCCTACCGGGGTCCCCTTCGGGATTGGGACCTCCTTGGATCCTACCTTGATGATTATCATCTTCGGGACATCTTTATGCTCATCCCCTCCGGTGTGTTCTTGCGAGGTTCGGTTCCGAGGTACTACGGACAGGCGATGAATAATATTCTCCTTTTGCACTGGACCTTGTACCTGCCAATCGGAAACACTAGAAGGAATGTCAATGTTAGTAGTGGGGTACTGCCCGGAGTCCTCTGGTGGAGGAAGCCAAGTCGGAGCCATCATCCATCAGTATGGTGGCGGCATCGGAGGCTCCAGCGGTTTCGCCCACTGGGTGCCGAACCCATTGACCTGTTGGAGGTTCGGCCACGTCGAAGGTACCTTGGACCAGACCAGCGAAGGGTCCTGCCAGGCCGGAGGTAAGCTAGCCCACGACGGAGATGGGTCTGGCCACTGGAGACCAAATCCATCCGGAGGCTGTAATCCACTCGGAGGGGATGGGCTCGGCCACTGAGGCCCGAATCCTCCCAGAGGATGGAACCAACCCGGAGGGGGGTTCAACCACTGAGGTCTGAACTCAACCCTCGTAGGGCTCAGTCTTCTAGGGGGGTTCAGTCGTCCTGGAGCCAGTGGCCGAACACCTCTCCTCTCAGACCTCCTTTGGTGCTTGTCCAAGAGCATTCTGTATGACACCTTCGGCCTCCTGTGGGGCCTAGCCGAAGATGGCACCTTAACGTTTTCCTTCCACACTCCCACCATTGGATTCTTTGGTATGAGTGTGCGTGTGCGAGCTTCTCCTACAATGACAGCTTTCCATTTAGCTGACTCGGCCTGTTCTAGCCGAATCAACAATTTTTTCCTATTGGACCGAAAACAGCGACCAGAGGGGGGTGAATGGGAGCTTTTAAAATTTTAGACTAAAAATAGCCTTCTGTTTTAATTTTGTCTTCAGCTCTAAAATAAGGCTTCGCAAGGAGCAAAACTTCAAAGTCAAGAAGACTTCGCTCCATCCACAACACCAAAAACTCAACTCTGCTAAGTTAGTGCAGGCTCCGCACACTGGGTGCCTTCGAGCAGACTTCGCACTTCACTCTTCACAAGAGCAGACTTCCCTCTGAGGACTTTGACTAAACACTCAGTGCTAGCAACTGGTACTAGGCTTCATACTTCGGAGGTCGAGACGCATGCTGAGCATACTGCAAAGAGGACTTCAACAAGGGAAGAAAATGGGCTTCGATTTAACCCAAGGAGAGTGCTTCGCTAGTAATTAGAGAGGTCTAGCCTCAGTGTACACAGAGCGAACACATACTTTGAGAAAATCACACTTCACACAAACAGACCTCTCACACACTTCTCCAGAAGAGATACAGTGCACAAACTCAACCCAGAAGAAGATGGTGTACAGAGGAATCAAAACATGCAGTGCAACATAGAATACAAGTTCAAGCACAAATGAAAAACAGAATCAAAGTTTCATTACTTGAATAGGGAACACAAAAATGAACTCACAGATTTGAATACAAAGTGTGGCGGCTAGCACAGGAGCTCAAAAATGGCTGCTCAAAGTGTTACTGTGGCCTAGCTAGCCTCCACTATTTATAGGCACTATTCAGCTCTGTGAATAGACTACTTTACCCCTAAGGTTTACATTGATTTTGTCTCATCATAACAAGGGGGTACAGCAGGTAGTCTACTTTATTTGGAGGCTTCTTTTGTCAGCTTCGCAGAGGAGACAACATCAGCTTTTGTAGAGAAGACACGGTCAGCCTTTGCAGTCTTGGAGTCTTCTGAAGCCCCCCTTCGCACGCGAGGGGTGCGGTAGCTTCGGTGAGAAGCCTTGAGCATGATAGCCTTCTCTTCATCAAAGTCTGCCTTCGATACAATGATGGTTTTGAGCCGAAGCAATCAAAGCCCTTGAGCCTTCGCACAAAAACCTCCGGAGTGGACCACCACGGCTTCGTAGCTACTCCTAGCTCGAACTCCGTCAACCCGTGTACCAAAGCCATGCAAGGCCGAAGTACCTCAAGTCAGCCTCCCTCTGAAGCCCCACCTTCGGAGTACCACCCTTCGAAGCCCCTCCTTCGTCCAAGGCCTTCGCATGAAGCATTCCATGAGCACTTCGTCGCAGTGACTCTCCCCGAGCACACTCCTCGATGAATCTCACCCAGACCATGCCTTCGATGGACCTCAACTTTTGAGACCTTCATCGGGTATACCTTCGAGTGCCTCCCTTCGGAGCACACTTCGAATGCCTTGCCTCCTTGCTGAGGACTATCCACCATACTCCGAAGTCACTCCATTCGGAGTACCCTTCGAAGTGCCTCGCCTCCGAGGACTTCGTCTCGGAGTACCTTTAGTCAGAGCCACACTCCGCACTCTCTGCCTTCGCCTGGCGCACCTTGACCCAAGGACCGACCTCGACCCCTCACAGCCTTCGTGACCGAGCTCCCTGCTTGCCTGACATCAAGCCTCCCGCTTGACCCAGGTTCACTTGCTACGAACCGTCTATCGCCTCTGAAGTCACCTGCACACCACAGACAGACAGACAAGTGTATCTAGTACCCCAGATACCTCTCCGGGTAAACAACCTTTGGCACACACTCCGGTGTACCGCCCTAAAGTACCAAAACCTTCGGTACAGCCAAGTCATTGTGTACTGTCGGACCCCTCCGACAGGCACACTCCGCTGCAACAGCTGCAGCAAACAGACCCACTGAACCCTTCGGTGAAACAACCTTCGAACCCCTTCAGAGGGACCCCTTCAAATCAGAGGATAAAATCTGTCAATCACTCATCACACACTCCGAAACCAACCCTTGGTTTCTCACTTCCCCTCAAGCTCGACGTTGTTCATGGGAAAGGGGTCTTTGTCCAATTTAATTTTTGGATTTGCTTCTATTTTCAATCATCCTTCTTCAATGGCGGATTGAACCTGCCGATGAAAAACATTGCAATCGTTAGTGTAGTGAGAATGCAAATCATGCCACATACAATAGGGATGTTTCTTCAACTCGTCGGTGTATGGTATGACTTTCCATTTCGGCAGTCGTCGAAGCTGATTTTTTAAGAGGAAGTCAAATATTTTATCACACTTAGTTATGTCGAATGAATATTTAATTTCATTAGGCCGACTCTTCGAGGGAGACGGCCGCAGTTCGGAGCAAGTGACAGGTTTGGACTTCATGCTCCAAGTCAATTCGGCCATGTATGTGTCGGCCGAATCTTCTTCTTTGGATTCGTCCTTGTCAGAGTGCTCCATTATGTGGACTTCAGCTTTGGGCTTGTCAAAGGTTTTAACAAATTTTCTATCCTTGGTTTGGCCTTCTTGGACCAGAGCCTGTTACAAGACTTGGCTAACGTATAGAAGATTTTGATTATCCATTCATTCTTTAATTTCTTCCCGTAGGCCATTAAATGCAAGGTCTGCCAAGTCTCTTCCAAAAAAGTTTACGCTAAAACATTTATTCCTAGTGTCTCTAAAGCGCTTGATGTACTCAGAAACACTCTCGCTAGATTTTTATTTAATTGTTGTGAGGTGTGATAGCCTAAGCTCAGTCTCTTCTATATAGAAAGAATCATGAAACTTATGCTCTAACTGAGCCCACGTTTGAACGGAGTTCAGTGGGAGCGCTGAAAACCAGGTGAATGCAGTGCTGAACATTTATAGGGAAAATAACCTATGTTTCAAAGCGTCCGACCCACTAGCTTCGCCACATTGCGCTAAGAATTGACTAATGTGCTCTAATGTGGACTTACTACCCTCTCCATCAAACTTAGTGAAGTCCAGGACTCTATAGCCGCGAGGGTATGGAATGACATCAAAGTTATTGGGATATGGTTTATGATAAACCCTAGCTCTATCCCAAGGCGCAAAGCTAGTGCATTCCCTAAATAAAGCATGAATGCGCAAAGCCAGATGCTTGTTGAGCCAAGTCCTTTGCTATTGAATTGGCTTCTCTAGACACATGTGAAATCTCAAAATCATCAAGAGTAGCAATTATGTCTAGACATTTATCCAAGTAGCTATTTAGCAAACCATTAAAACATTGAGCAAGTCTAGGTACTTGTTGAACTACTAATAGTGAATCACCATATGCATGAACATACCTAACACCCATGGAGTTCAACAATTCAAGTCCTAGCAAAAGAGCTTCATATTCGGCCTGATTATTAGTGCAAGGAAATTATAATCGGGCCGAGGTCTCGAAACTCATACCACTAGGTGATATGAGTACAACTCCAACACCTTGGCCATTCTTGCAAGCCGAACCATCAAAGTAAAGTTTCCATGGTATTACATCAATCAAAGCAGTATCACTACTCCAATCAACATCTACATGGTGATCAATTATAAAATTTGGGATGACTTGGCCTGTCATAGCTTTTAGGGGTTCATAAGCCAAATCTTACTCAATTAAAACATAAGCCCACTTTCCGATCCTCCCACTTAGAATTGGCTTTTGCAACATGTACTTTATAACATCAATTTGACAAGTAACAATGCATGTGCTAGATAGAAGATAATGACAGAGTTTGGTACATGCATAGTAAAGTGACAAACATAAACGCTCTAAAAACACATACCTTGTCTTGGCATCCAATAGGAGGAGACTCAAGAATGTGATGATGTACTCTTTTCCATCCACTTCCTGAGTTAGCACGGCTCCTATCACGCTATCTTCTACAGCAACATATAGCCGAAACAGAATCCCGGCTTTTGGTGCTCTTACCACAGGCGGTGATGATAAGCACTCTTTAATCTTCTCAAAAGTGCGTTGCTGATTTGTCCCCCAAGTGAATTCGGCTTCATTCCTTAGCCGAAGTATGGGGACAAAATCATGGATCTTGCCAGATAAGTTAGATATAAAGAGGCGCAAATAATTAACCTTTCCTAGCAACTTTTGCACATCTCTCTTGCATGTTGGTGCTTCAAAGTTCTTAATCTTCTCAAGCCTCTTAGGATTAATCTCGATACCTCTTTCATGAATCATGAATCCTAAGAACTTGCCCACCGACACGCCAAAAGCACACTTGAGCGGGTTCATCTTTAAGCCATACTCATGCATCCTATCAAAAGCAACTCTCAAATCGGCTAAATGGTTTCCCATAGCATCCGATTTGACTACAACATCTATGTAGACCACTAACATAAATCCTAGCAAGTCATGAAAGATCAAGTTCATAGCACGTTGATATGTAGCGCCAGCATTCTTTAAACCAAAAGTCATAACCACCCACTAAAATAAGCCGACAAAACCAGGGCATCGAAAGGCTGTCTTATAGAAATCCTCTTCGGCCATAATGATTTGATTATAACCAGCGTTGCCATCAAGAAAACTTAGTACCTTATGTCCGGAAGCATCGTTGATCAACATGTCAGCTATCGGAATGGGATACTCGTCCTTCGGAGTGTCCTTGTTCAAGTCCCTAAAATCAATACACATGCGAATCTTGCCACTTCCTTTCTTCTCTACAGGCACAATGTTAGCAACCCATTCTACATACCTGCATGGCCTAATAAAATTTGCCTTGAGTAATCGTTCTATATCTTCTTTAACTTGGTCATACATGGCCAAATTAAAGTGACGAGGTGGCTGTTTATAAGGCCTAAACCTAGGTTTAATAGGTAGCCGATGCTCCGCAAGCTCATGTCTTAGTTCGGGCATATCACTATACTCCCATGCAAAACAATCGACATACGACTGATGCAACTTTATTAATCGACCTTTTCATTAGCCTGCAATTTTTTTACAAAAGTTGGCCTTGGAACAGTACCATTGCCTATATCAACCTCTTCTATGGGGTCAACCGACCCAAAACCTTGACCTACCTTTTCTACTTCACTAAAATATTCAATGGCTTTGGCAATACCGTTGTTGGGGGAAAATACCTCATCCTCAGGGTCACTACAGTAACAAGATTAAGGCAATATATTAAACCGAAGTTCCAGTAGCTAACTCCGGTTTAGTACTAGGTCAAGTTCGAAGAATCAATGCGGACTCTTGTTCGGAGTATAGCTTCGAACGTCGACTCTTCAGAGAGCCTACCTGCTAGCTAGGATGGAAGACTTATCTTCTTTCTCATTAGATTAGTCTTTTACCATTTTAGCCCTATTAGGGGTACCGAATAGTTTCCACTATGTCGGTTGTAATAGAGGGGTAAAAAGGTCTTTTCCTTAAGATTTTCACCTATAAATACCCCCATTTTACACTGTAAAGGGGATCGAATACACATTTATTCAATACACTTCTTCCAATTACTTCCAGTTATTATCAGATTCGGAGGCTTGAAATAGTTCACTTCACAAACACTTCATTTGTTAGTTTCCAATCTCTGAAAACCTATTAGCGTAATCTTTTACGCCAATAGCTAGCGCCGTCCGTGGGGAACCTAGTCCAGAAAACTTCGTTCTCTACCAAGTTCTCAAACCATGTCTCCCAAGCGGAGTTCAGGTGGTAGTCCTACTCGGAGGTCCCCTCGGACCTCCGGAGCAAGATCTTCGAACACAGTCGAGGTTGGAGGACCTTTGGTAATTCCTCCACCTCAGACCCCCGAAGGGATTCCCCTTCCTCGAGCATACGGAGTTCCTCCTCCAACTCCATCCATACTTCGGCCAGCCGGAGTCCCTTCTCCAGCTTCGATTCTGCTTCAAACTGACACGTACAGTTCTCAAGACCCGGAAGATACTTCAGGAGGAAATGAAGATGATCCTAGTGACATGGCAACTAGGATGGCTAGTCTCCAAGCTGAAGTGGCGAGGTGGAGACAAGAAGCCGCAGATAGGCTTTGTTCTCAGGCCACCTTGATCATTTCTAAAGTGCCTCAAGATGACAAACTTCCTTATCCCAAAGGCCTAGAGAACGCTTCCTTCGATAGCGAGTCTCCGTTGCATACCGAGCTGCAGAAAGTGCGCTTTGACCCTGGGGAGTTCTCCCGTTCTTATGCTTTGGCAATTGAGGCCAGTGGAGGTGTGCGAGACACCATGGCCAAGTGTTTCCCTCTTGCTCTCGAAGGGGTGGCTTTGCGGTGGTTTTGGTCCCTAAAACCGGGATCAATTAGAACCTGGGAGCAATTAAGGAAGAAGTTCATAAGTAACTTTCAGGGTACCTTCGTACTCCCAATGTCTACGGGAAGTCTTTTCCAGGTGAAGCAGCTGCCTGGAGAGACTTTAAGACAATTTTTCAAGCGCTTCGCCCATACGAAGTCACAAATACGAGGGCTGACTACATCCTCCGTAGTTGATGCAGCTCGAGAGGGAGTTACCCATGCGGGTGTTGGCGTAAAAGATTACGCTAACATGTTTCTGTAGAAAAGAAACTAACAAACGAAGTGTTTGTGAAGCAAACTGTTCTAAGCCTCCGAAAGGATAATAACTTAGAATAGTTCGAAAGTGTGTATTGAATAACTTGTATTTGGTCCCTATTACAGGGTGAAATGGGGGGTATTTATAGGCCCAAACATTAAGGAAAAGACCTATTTACCCCTCTATTACAACCGACATTAAGGAAACTATTCGGTTTCCTTAATAGGGCTAAAATGGTAAAAGACTAATCTAATAAGAAAGAAGATAAGTCTTCCATCTTAGCTGGCAGAAAAGATCTTGAAGGGCTTTAGTTCGAAGACATACTCCGAACCAATGCCTATCTTGTGCTTCGAACGGGGTTCCGGGTGTCTTCGAAGATGATCTTCTGAGAACCTTCGAACCTGATGACTGCTTTTGTGTTGCTTCGGCAATAACCCCGAAGATTAGATATTTTCCCCCAACAGTAGCCCCTCGAATACGCTTCTCCGTTGACCTGTAACGTTAGGAAAGCAGTATACGAAAGGAAAAGATAACCAATCATAGGGGTTATTGGTTTTTATTTTATCTCCGAAATGCATGAAGATATGAACTCCGAATCAGTCTTAAGGTAATTGCTTTTCGAACTATCTTAGAACTGACTTAGGAAGTTCGAAAGTTTTTTTAGACTTAGAAGAAATAGCCGTTAGTTTCTGTTTCCAACGGAAATTGTACCAGGCGTTAATTTCGTAAAAGAAGTAACGGTAGGAATGCGAAACGACATGGATTAACGGTAAGAAAGTGAAGTCTAGGCTATAAATAAAGGGCCTAGAAGTTACCCGGTTACCTTTTCACCGCATTCTAGCAATCAAAAACTTTTGAGCCCTTTGAGTTCTTGAGCCCTAGCCTTTGAGTTCTTGAGCCCTAGCCTCCATTTCCTCAGAGCAATCCAGTGATCGTGATGGTGAAGACCAAGGGATCTGCGCCTACTTCGGCCTTGGCTCGGCAACAGGCGGCCGCAGCGGCAGCGGCGGCAGCGTTGGCGGCGGCACCTCCGATGCAGGCGGCGACATCCATGGCGGCAGGGAGAAGAAATCCCCAAATCGCCGAAGACCAAGGTTTGTGCCCGCCATCAACCAAGTATTTGGATCAGTCTTTTGAGTTGGGGCCTTCTACCTGCAAGAAAGAGTCTTTGGCAATCACAGCAGGGGGAAAAATTAGTAATGGAGTTATGATTCGGAAGCCGGGCAAAGAATCGATTCCATCACCAAGACCCGGAGAAGTAGTAGTATTCGAAGCTTTCTTCGAAGCTGGCTTGGGCCTTCCTGCTGTAGACTTCTTGGCGGAGGTATTGGATCTGTTTCATGTAACCCTCCACCAATTATCTCCGAATGCAGTAGCTAGGTTAGCTATCTTTGAATGGGCGCTGAGAGCCGAAGGTTGTGAGGGGAGGGCACTTCATAGAGCAACTTGCCAGCCGAAGACCTTCGTAGGCTCCGGAGGTGAAAAAGTGGTAGTATCCTTCGGCTCTATCAACTTTAGGCTTCGGGACGAATATGCTCTTCAGTTTCCTGCCAAGGCCATCAATGCTAGATGGTATACTGATTGGGTCCTGAGGTGGTTCTATGCCGAAGTTGGAGCGAGCAGTCCTCTGGCTGGGCCCCTCAAAGAAATTCAATTCCGGAAGGAAGCCTTAGTACAGCCTGACGAAGGCCAGCTCGAAGCTCGCCTTAACCTGCTTCAGAAAATTAGCCGAAGGTTAAGCATGCGGAACTTAGCCGAAGAATTCCTCGGACTGCAAATTCCTCCGCTGATGGTCAACTGGCCTATCATCTTTGAGGATGACTCGGAAGGCGGTCTTCGCAAGATCAATTTTACTTCGAGCCCTGCAGGTAACTTCGAAACCAACATGCATTGTACATATTTACTTCGAAGAAAGACTAACTTGAATTATTTTTAGCTTCTTCAGCCCCTATTACTTCAGAACAAATTGTAAGGGCTTCGGAGAAGATTTTAGGTGCCCCAACTCCGACTGAAAAAGAATGGCGAATTAAATTGGTCGGGAGTTGGGAAAGGTTTAACAGAGTATGGGGAATGTTGGAGTTAACTCCGCCCCCTCTGATGGACTGGGTGCCTCTGGAGAAAGGACCCAAGAAAAGAATGGCTGAAGCCGGAGCTTCTAGCTCCGCAAGGACTCCGGTGAAGAAGGTGGCTCGGAAGCCAAAAAATCTCGCACCTTCGAATCCTGCGCCTTCGAGCTCAAGAACCTCAATCTCTGGTTCTAAAGAAGATGAAGGTATATTATTAGTGAGATTGATTGATGAAGATGCAGCTCAACGAAATATTCACATTGAAGATACTGCAGGTATACCGGAGCCCCAAGCTAACATTGAAGAAGTGAGAGCTCCGGATACTCAAGAAGAGCAAATCGAAGCCCCTATGGGCGAAGATGAATTTGAAGTTCCTACAACTTCAGTTGTGGAGGAAAGAAGGACTTCTCACGGAGATACTCCGACAGCAGAAAATTTAACTGTGGATTCAGATGATGACTTCACCTTTGATCCTCCGAGCAGTCCGGTGCTCGATCTCCCGGAGAATGTCGAAGGTAAATTTCGCATAATTCTTATCATTTTCTGCGAAATTATACAATGTATAATATTTTTTGTTTTTACAGAGCCTCCTGCTGTAGAAGTACATCACGAAGATACAATTCAAAGGCCTTCGACAACTTCGGAGCCACACCCGGAGGTTACTCAACAGGGGCCTGGAAGGGGTAAAAGGCACATAGAGCCTCTCCCTCCTCAAGGATCAACTTCGTCTGAGTCAACAAATGAAAGTGAATCAACTAAGGGGGGGCCATCTTCAGAAGTTCCAAGGACCTCAGGAGAACACTCCGGAGCTTCGCCAAGCAGGGAAGATCAAAAGGCTTCGGCTCTGCTCCCTCTTTTAACTCCTTTTTTGGAACAAAGAAGAGGGCTTCGGACTTTGCTCAAACCTTTAGGTCGAGTGAGTCGGGAAGACGGGGAGACAGAGCTAGTAGCAAAATTAAGCAAGGCGAAGAATTCGGAGCTTAATGTTGCTTTGGAACGAGCAGCTTATCAGGTACGGAGCACCTTCGAACCGATATCTTTAGTAAATTATATTGGGTTCGAAGTACATCTTCGAACCAATAGCAAATTATGAATGAATAATTTCTTACTTCAGTTTTTTCTCTTCTTAGCAAGCGGTCTTGGCCCGCGCTGCAGCCTTATCGAACGAAAATGAAATTGCTCAGCTTCGGGAAGAAAATGAAGCTCTGAAACGCAACTTATCTTTCTCCGAAGCTAGAGTACTTCAAATGGACAATGTAATTTCAGCGGAGCGCAGGGCCAGACAGGGCTTGGAGGCTGTTAATAAGGAGCTCGAAGCAGAAAGAATCGTGCTTCGGGCCGAAATTGAAAAGGTGAGGTCGGAGCATGCTAATGCTGGGTCCGAACTTGTAAGGCTCCAAGAGGAAGCTAGCCAACTCCTAAAACAGAAGAAAGATTTAATTACGGAGAACGCTAGGATTTCCGGAGTTTTGGCAAAAACGACTTCGAGCAAGGATGCTCTAATTGAAGAAAAGCTTAAGTCGGAGAAGGTGGCTACGGAGGTCATCGAACAGATGCTAAGTGTTCTGGAGTACTTCGGTAC
Source organism: Zizania palustris (assembly GCA_019279435.1). Lineage (NCBI taxonomy): Eukaryota > Viridiplantae > Streptophyta > Magnoliopsida > Poales > Poaceae > Zizania > Zizania palustris. The sequence continues at coordinate 77,681,920 of JAAALK010000289.1, read as the reverse complement.
TATTGGATCACTTCCTTCGGATGACAATGTGACTCTGCTGCGTCGGTTAAAGAGGATCCAAGGAGCAGCGAAGCAAATGAAGACGGCAGGCATGCGTTATGGAGAACTCTCCGGACAAGTGTCTGCCCTTGGATTACTTCGTTACTATGAGGATTTGGGCCGAATAATTACTCCGAGCGCAGAGGGCTCCATTACCTTCGACGACGAGAGACTTTTGAATCCTTCCGAAGGCGTGACTGCCGCCTGGCGAGCCTTTCAAACTTCATGGAGAGCCGAAGGTCGTTCTGCGATCAAGGCTTGGATTGATGAAGGCCAACGCCAGAAGCAAGTTCGGAGCCAAGCTTCGAGCAGTCAGCCTCCTCCGAACCCGTAGGTTTAGGAATTATTTAGGATTTTTTGATTATGTAAAGCTCATGCTTGTAAACATTTATCAATGAAAGTCTTGTTTGTCATATTTTTAGGCTTTGCCTCTTATGGAAGATATCGAGGTGTTAGAGCTTAACAGCGAACTTCGCTCATTGTGGAACACCTTCGAACTTCTAAAGAGTTATAAGCGTCCTCGATTTCTTATTCCTCGAGATGACTCCGGCGTAATTGCGCCCGAAGTAATCAAAGACGTATTGTCTTATATTAAAGAGGAAGATAAAGAGGTTGACGCAAACACCTCGTCTTCTGAAGACACTAACTGGTCTGAAGACGAAGGTGAAGCCCAAAATAAAAGATCTGAAGATCTTAGAAGCTGGGAAAGAAGCCCCGAGCAGCTTCGAACTTGGGCCGAGCTTCAACAAGAGCAGAAGGATTTTAGAGCTTCGAGGGGGAGGAAGAGAGTTAAACGTAAAGTTCTTAGAACTTCCGATGTTGGAACTAGTCGTTCCACCCCTAACTCTCGGGACCGAAGAGGTCTCCGATTCCTTCTTGGTATAGATACCAATTTTTCATAGTGTAATCTGTAAACACATTTATTTCAATAATGAATGCCGAATTAAAATTGTCTCCATATTTACTAGCCCCTCTTTGGGTATAAGCAACTTCGAAATGTATTCAAAGATGGTTATGCGCAAAGAAAAAACTTCGGAGTACAATTTTTTGGGGGTTCGGAGCCCCTCTGTCATTTAAAGATCTTTTGAAATCTTATGAAATGTCTTCGACTTTCTGCAGTCAGAAGAATGGTAACTTAGTACCTTTGTTTTACGAAAGAAATCAATTGAGATAACTTTCAGGACACTTTAGTGTCTTAAAAAATTTGTCACTTTGGACTTATGTTAATAGACATTCGAAGCTCATGGCTCAAATGCTGTTTTGCTTTAGCCACCTTCGGCTTGTCTTTGCGATCTCTGACGAACCAATGGTTCGGAGTTTGCAATGGTCTCTTTGGACTCTTTTTACGGATGTCTACCAGCCAATGGCTTGGACTCCGTATAATTTAGCCACCTTCGGCTGTTTTTGCAGAAGTCTACCAGCCAATGGCTTGGACTTCGCAGATTTTGGCCACCTTCGGCTCTTTTTACGGAAGTCTGCAAGCTGCAGCTTGGACTCCGTAGATTTTGGCCACCTTCGGCTCTTTTTACGGAAGTCTACCAACCAATGGCTTGGACTCCGTAGAATGTGGTTTTGGGCTCTTTTACGGATGCCTACAAGCCGTTCGCCTGGGCTCCGGATTATGTCAGCCACCACGTCGGAGGCTTCGAACTTTATGGGTTCGAAGTCCGAAAATACAACCCAGCTTAATGACACTTCCCTCTCGGTCGACCCCGCGGTTCCAGTGCGTCCACTCGGAAGCTGGAAGTCTATGAGGGGAAGGCAACTATCAGGGTCATATGCTTTATTAATTTAGAGGTGATTACAAGCGAATTACAAGGAGCCCTTATGCGAAGTATCGCTTTAGGTGCTCCGCATGCCAAGTATGTGCTAACTCTTCACCTTCTAAATTAGCTAATTTAAATGAACCAGGGCGCCCCGAGCGGACAATTAGATATGGACCTTCCCATTTATTGCCTAACTTCCCTGGTGCTATAATGCTTCGTAGAACAAGATGACCCGGCCTTAACTCATTGAGCTTAACCTTCGGGTCATACCAAGTCTTCGTCTGCTGATGATACTTTGATAAATTAGCTACAGCCCGAAGTCTTGTTTCTTCTGACAAATCTAACGAAGCTTGTCTTTCTTCTTCAATGTCCGGTTCGGTGCTGCGAAATGATCCCCCTTTGAGCTCCGTTGGAGTCATAGCTTCATCTCCGAATAGTAGTCTGAACGGAGTAAAACCTGTGGACCTTGTTTGCGTAGTCCGAATGGACCACAGAATCTTCGGAAGCTCTTCGGTCCACAGTCCCTTTGATAATCCTACTATTCTTCGATTTAGCCCTGATAAAATATTCCCATTGGCTCGCTCTACGGCTCCATTCGACTGAGGATGCCTCACTGCAGCAAAACATAGCTGAATGCCTAGGTCTTCGCAAAACTTCCTGAAGGGTTCTGCGTCGAATTGTGTTCCATTATCAACTGTGAGATATCTAGGCACTCCTAACCGGCAAATAATGTTCTTCCAGAAGAATTTCTGTACATTGTTCGAAGTGATAGCTGTTAAGGTCTCTGCTTCCACCCACTTAGAAAAATATTCAATAGCTACCACTGCGAACTTCAGATTTCCCTTTGCTAACGGAAAGGGACCAATTAGATCCATACCCCATCTGGCCATAGGCCATACCGGAGCAATGACTTGAAGAGCTGTTGGTGGGCGATGACTCCGTCGACCCATCCACTGGCATCCTTGACAAGTGCGGACCAAGCTCTCCGCATCAGCTGTTATTGTGGGCCAATAAAGCCCCTGGCGAAGTGTTTTTCCTGCCAGAGCTCTAGGGGCTAAATTGCTTCCACAAAGGCCTTCATGAATTTCTCGAAGAATTTCTTGGCCTTCGGCTTGAGATATACATCGGAGTAGAGGGGAACATACTCCGGCCTTGTATAATATACCGTTGATTAACTGATAGCTTCTGGCTCTGAGCTTTAATCTGGACAACTGGGCTCTTCGGGCAAATTTGTTCCTCCTTGCAAGAGTTCTATGATCGAATCTTTCCAATCTGCACTAGGAATGGAAAGAATCTCCGCAGAGGCAATTTGTGGCACCGAAGGTATATTGAGCTCCTCATAGAAAGCTTCTTCAGGCACATCCACAGCTCCGACTGCAGCCTTCGCTAAAATGTCCGCTTGCACGTTTTCAGCTCTTGGTATACTCCGAATGGAAATACCCTTGAAGTGTGCTTCGATTTTGCGGATTTCTTCCAAATACTTTGCAAGCTGTGGATGTCGAACCTGAAAACTTTTGTCTACGTGCCCTGCTACTATCTGAGAATCTGTCTTTATAATTATTCTTGTAGCCCCTAGAGCACGTGCTTTCCGGAGTCCCAACAAAATCCCTTCGTACTCCGCTATATTATTGGTAGACTTAAAGTTGAGTCTTGCGGAATACATTGCTCTTTGCCCTGACGGTGAAATCAACACTGCCCCAATGCCTGCTCCGGATGCTTGGAAAGCCCCATCGGAGTAAACAGTCCAAACTCCGTCATTTGATTTCTCCGGAGTCAAATTCGCAGGTGTAGTCCACTCTGCTACGAAGTCGGCTAGGACTTGGGATTTGATAGCTGTCCTTGCCAGGAAAGATATGCCGAAGGGTGCTAGCTCTACTGCCCACTTTCCAATCCTTCCAGTGGAATCTTTGCTTCGGAGCATATCTCCTAAGGGATACGAAGTTGGTATAATTACGTTGTGAGCCAAAAAATAATGTCTTAGCTTTCTCGAAGCCATTATCAGAGCATAAACGAACTTCTCAAGTTCGGAGTATCTTGTCATCGCTCCTGATAATGCTTCGGATACAAAATAGACAGGATTTTGGACCAACTTCCCATTGAAATCCACTTCTCTGACAAGGACTGCGCTGACAGCTGAACCTGTAGCTGCAAGATACAGGAGTAGGGTTTCATCCGCAATAGGCACCGTGAGTGTAGCAAGATTGCTGAGATAATCTTTAATATCTTCAAAGCTTTTATGACACTCCGGTGTCCATGCAAAATTTTCGGACCCTTTCAAAGCTTTAAATATTGGCAAGCTCCTCTCCGCAGACCTTGATAAAAACCTGCTAAGTGCGGCCAGACGTCCAGTCAGCTTTTGCACTTGCTTTAAATTCTCCGGAGGAGCCATCTTCTGCAGCGCAGTTATTTGAGTAGGGCTAGCTTCAATTCCCCTGCTTGAAACTAAATACCCTAACAACTTTCCAGCCTTAGCTCCGAATATACATTTTTCGGGGTTAAGACGGATCCCACATGCCCGAAGGCTATTGAATGTTTCTGCTAAGTCTAGGCTATGTTGGTGCTTTAAAGCACTCTTTATTACAATATCATCCATATAGGCCTCCACATTGCGACCTAGTTGATGACCTAGAGCCTTAGCAACTAATCTTGAAAAAGTAGCCCCGACATTTCTTAGGCCGAAGGGCATTCTTACATAGCAGAAGAATCCCGAAGGAGTTACAAAGCTTGTCTTGATTTCATCTTCGCGCTTCAACCATATTTGATGATAACCAGAATACGCGTCAAGGAAGCTTAATAACTCCGAACCTGCAGTGGAGTCAACCAGTTGATCAATTCGGGGCATGGGGTAGGGGTCACGTGGGCACGCTTTATTCAGAGATGTGAAATCAATGCACATGCGCCACTTCCCGGAAGACTTCTTCCTAACGAAGACTGGGTTGGCTAACCATTCTGTGTGAGCCACTTCTCTGATAATCCCAGCCTTCAACAGTTTTTCAACTTCGTCCTTAGCTAGAGCAGCTCTCTCTGCGGACATCTTCCGGAGTCCTTGTCGAACAGGCCGGGCCTTCGGGTTTACAAGTAAACTGTGCTCAATGATATCCCGATCGACTCCGGTGATATCTTCGTCAGACCAAGCGAAGACATCCAAATTTTCTTCCACGACCTTTTCCAAGGAGGTTGCAACTTCAGGAGGTAAATCTTTACCAAATTGAAAAGTGTATTCTTTACCATCTTTAACAATGATCTTCGTTGCAATCTCTCCTTCGGGACTTGGTCTCGGAAAAGACTTCTTCGAAGCTTCGGAGGAGGCTGAAAAAATTTCTTCATTATCCTGCACACTGTTTACTTGCCTCGGATCAAGAGGGGGACCGTGACCATATTCTGCCCTCCGAGCAATGGCTTGATCTCCGAAGATTGTTAAGACTCCTGCTTGAGTGGGCATCTTCATGCACAAGTAGTTGTGATGCGCCACAGCTCCGAACTGATTCAACATGCCCCGTCCGAAGATGACATTATAAGCATATGGGGCATCTACCACATCAAAGATAACTTCTTCAGTTCGAGCTAATAAACCTTCTCCGGAGGTAACTTCCAGGCCTATCTGGCCAAGTGCATCAAGCGGAGGTCCTGCGAAGCCTTGCAGAGGACGAGCCGCTGGGAGGAGATGCTTCCTGGAAATGCATAACTAATCGAAGGCTTGCACAAAAATGATATCTGCCGAACTACCTCCGTCAATTAGCACCCTTCGGACTTCAGTCCCTGCAATATCAGCAGTGATAACCAATGGATCTGCATGCGGGAACTTAATACCAGCTGCATCCTCCGCAGAGAAAGATATCGGAACATGAGACCACTCCGGCATTGCAGCTGCAGATGACGAAGTTCCAATATGACCTACTTCCCGAACGTACTCTCTTCGCTGTCTCTTGGACATGCTTCCGAGGGTACCTCCTCCGGAGATAGGGAGAACTACTCTCTTTCCTCTATCTTGCCCTTCCTCTTGCTTCGGAGGTGGCATAACATTGGCCACCGGAGGGTGCCTTGCAGCATCAAAATTTTCTATCCGCGCCACAGCCTGGACCGGGTCTGGGCGCGCTGCTGCTGGACTTCGGTCGGTACTGCCTCAACCCGAAGTTCTTTCCAAGTACTCTCCCCTTAGGGTAAGGATAGCCTTGCAAGTGTCATTTGCATGGCTTCGATTTTCTCCATGAATACAGCAAAAAAGGGTCTGGCCCTTGCCAGCCGTTTTCCCTGGCGGCCTCCAGCCGCTGGACTTGTTCCCCGCAGACTGTGGAGCTCTTGGTGCAAACTTCTGTGGGGGTGCAATATTCAAGACTTCAGAGCGAGGGTGCTTTTGCCCTCTTCTTCGATCATGTTGCACTTCGAAGACTGGTTCCTGCGGCTGTGCCGAAGTCTTCACTTCTGCTTTAACTTCTTGCAATACTGTCGAAGTAGCAGCAGTCCTCTGAAGCCAACCCTCTTCTGACCTCGCATACTCCTCGAAATATGACATCAACTGTGACACTGAGGAGATGCTCTTCCGATGCAGTTTATCCAGAAGGCCTTGATGACTGACGCCTTCCCGAGCCGCATCAACCACTGAGGATGTGGACAGCCCCCGAATTTGCGACTTCGTATGAGCGAAGCGCTTGAAGTACTGCCTCAATGTTTCTCCGGGGAGCTGTTTCACTTGGAAAAGGCTTCCTGTTGAGATAGGAGGCACGAAGGTGCCCTGAAAGTTACTTATAAACTTCCTCTTCAACTGTGACCACGAATTGATTGATCCTGGCTTTAAAGACCAGAACCATCTCAACGCCACTCCTTGAAGAGCTAACGGGAAGCACTTCGCCATAGTGTCTCTGACTCCGCCGCTAGCCTCAATCGCTAGGGCATAAGAACGCGCGAACTCTCCGGGATCTTCATCTCCGGCATACTTGCAGAGCTTCGAAGTTTTAAACTTTGGATCAAAGCGAACCTTCTGCAGCTCAGGATGCAACGGAGATTCATTGTCGTAAGAGGCGTTCTCCGGGGCTTCGGGATAATCAAGATCATCGTCTTCGGGCACTTCTGGGATAATTGGGATGGCTTGAGAGCGAAGCCTGTCCGCAGCTTCTTGTCGCCATCTCGCTATCTCAGCTTGAAGGTTGGCCATTTGAGTGGCCATGTCTCCAAGGCTATCTTCATCTCCTCCGGAAGGACCTTCCAGGTCTTGAGAACTAGTAGGATCAGTTCGAATCGGAATGGAGGGTGGAGGAGGGACTCTGGGCGGTCGGAGTATGGAAGGTGTTGGCGGAGAGGTTTCGTATCCTCGAGGGATAGAAGCCCCTTCCGGAGTTTGAGGTGGAGGGAGAGTCGAAGACCCTCTGACTTCAACTGTGTCGAAGGGTATCTCTCCGGAGATCCGAGAGGACCTCCGAGTGGGATTGCGAGGTGCGCTCCGCTTAGGAGGCATGATGTAAGAAGTTGGTAGAGAACGAAGTTTTTCAGACTAGGTTCCCCACGGACGGCGCCAACTGTTGGCGTAAAAGATTATGCTAACAGGTTTCTGTAGAAAAGAAACTAACAAACGAAGTGTTTGTGAAGCAAACTGTTCTAAGCCTCCGAAAGGATAATAACTTAGAATAGTTCGAAAGTGTGTATTGAATAACTTGTATTCGGTCCCTATTACAGGGTGAAATGGGGGGTATTTATAGGCCCAAACATTAAGGAAAAGACCTATTTACCCCTCTATTACAACCGACATTAAGGAAACTATTTGGTTTCCTTAATAGGGCTAAAATGGTAAAAGACTAATCTAATAAGAAAGAAGATAAGTCTTCCATCTTAGCTGGCAGAAAAGATCTTGAAGGGCTTTAGTTCGAAGACATACTCCGAACCAATGCCTATCTTGTGCTTCGAACGGGGTTCCGGGTGTCTTCGAAGATGATCTTCTGAGAACCTTCGAACCTGATGACTGCTTTTATGTTGCTTCGGCAATAACCCCGAAGATGAGATATTTTCCCCCAACAGCGGGCCTCCTTGATAAACTTCATCGAAAACAGATATCCTTTGTTGCTCAGCTAATGGCTTATTTTGAAGAATATGCTAGGTCAGAAGAAGGGTGGCTTCAGAGAACTGCTTCAACTCCGTCAATCCTGCAAGAAGTCCAGTTCGAAGTGAAGACTTCAACACCTTCGTAGGGGCCTAACATCGATGTCCAGCATGACAGGCATTGGGGGCAAAAGCATCCTCGTTCAGAAGTCTTGAACATTCCTCCTCTGCAGAAATTCGCCCCTAAGACTTCACAAGCTTCGGGAAGCAAGACCAGCGGCTGGAGGCTGCTAGGGAAGTCGAATGGCAAAGCCCAGACCTTCTTCTGTTGCGTCCATGATGAGAATCGAAGTCACGCTACCGATGCGTGCAAGTCTATACTCGCTTTAAGAGGCGAGTACCTTGAAAGAACCTCGGGTTGAGGCACTACTGACCGAGTTCCTTCCGAGGCACTTCGACCCTGCAAGACAACCTTCGGTGGTAAATATTATGCCACCTCCGAAGTAGGAAGATGACCAAGATCGAGGTAAAAGAGTAGTCCTCCCCATTTCCGGAGGAGGGATCCTCGGCAGTATGTTGAAGAGACAGCGAAGAGAATATGTCCAGGAAGTGGGCCATATTGGAACTTCTTCGTCCGCAGCTACCATGCCTGAGTGGTCCCATGTGCCGATATCTTTTTCTGCAGATGATGCAGCTGGCATAAAGTTTCCGCATGCAGATCCCCTTGTCATTACTGCCGACATAGCAGGGACTAAAGTCTGGAGAGTGCTGATTGATGGAGGGAGTTCAGCAGATATTATCTTCGTTCAAGCCTTTGATCAGCTCTGTATCTCCAGGAAACATCTCCTCCCTACAGCTCGTCCTTTGCAAGGCTTCGCAGGACCCCCTCTTGATGCCCTCAGCCAAATAGGTCTGGAGGTTGCTTTTGGAGAGGGGCTACTAGCAAGGACGGAGGAGGTGATTTTCGATGTTGTAGATGCCCCGTACGCATATAATGTTATCTTCGGGAGGGGCATGTTAAATCAGTTCGGAGCCATGGCGCATTATAACTATTTATGTATGAAGATGCCCACGCAAGCAGGAGTGCTCACTGTCTTTGGAAATCAAGCCACTACGCGAAGAGCAGAATATGGTCATGGCCCCCCTCTTGACCCATGACAAGTGAACAATGTACAAGGAAATCCGGAGGATATCTCTGCTTCAGGTGAACCTTCGAAGAAGTCCTTCCCAAGACCCAGCCCCGACAGAGAGATTGTAACGAAGGTTATTGTCAAAGACAGCAAAAACTATTCATTTCAGTTTGTCAAAGATTTGCCTCCAAAAGTCGCTACTTCGTTAGAAAAAGTAGTCGAAGAAAATTTAGATGTCTTTGCATGGTATGATGAAGACATTCCCGAAGTCAGTCGAGATATAATTGATCATAGCTTGCTTGTGAACCCGATGGTTCGACCTGTCTGACAAGGACTTCGGAAGATATCTGCGGAGAGGGCCATCCTTGCTAAGGCAGAAGTGGAAAAGTTCCTGAGGGCTGGGATTATTAGAGAAGTAGCTCATACGGAGTGGTTAGCCAACCCAGTCTTCGTCAGAAAGAAATCTTCCGGGAAGTGGCGCATGTGTATTGATTTTATATCCTTGAATAAAGCATGCCCCCGTGACCCCTATCCCATGCCCCGAATTGATCAATTAGTTGACTCCACTGCTGGTTCAAAGTTATTAAGCTTCCTCGACGCGTATTCTGGCTATCATCAAATCTGGTTAAAGCGCGAAGATGAAATCAAAACAAGCTTTGTAACTCCTTCAAGAGTCTTTTGCTATGTAAGAATGTCTTTCGGCTTAAGAAACGTCGGGGCAACTTTTTCGAGGTTAATTGCTAAAGCTCTAGGTCATCAAATAGGCCGCAATGTATAAGCCTATATGGATGACATTGTAATAAAGAGTGCTTTAAAGCACCAACATAGCCTAGAATTAGTAGAAACGTTCAATAGCCTTTGGGTATGTGGAGTCCGTCTTAACCCCAAAAAGTGTATCTTCGGGGCTCAGGCTAGAAAATTGTTAGGGTACTTAGTTTCGAGTAGAGGGATCGAAGATAGCCCAACTCAAATAACCGCATTACAAAGGATGGCTCCTCCAGAAAATTTAAAGCAGGTGCAAAAGTTAACTGGCCGCCTAGCAGCACTTAACAGGTTTCTAGCAAGGTATGCGGAGAGAAGTTTGCCTATTTTCAAAGCATTGAAAGTGTCTGAAGTTTTTGCATGGACACAGGAGTGTCAAAACAGTTTTGATGATATTAAAAATTATCTCAGTAACCTCGCTACACTCACTGTGCCCGTTGCGGATGAAACCCTACTCCTTTACCTTGCAGCTACTGGCTCCGCTGTTAGCGCCGTCCTCGTCAGAGAAGTTGATTTCAATGGGAAGTTGGAACAAAATCCAGTCTATTTTGTATCCGAAGCCTTGTCTGGAGCAAAGACAAAATATTCTGAGCTTGAGAAGTTCACCTATGCTCTGATAATGGCTTTGAGGAAGTTGAGGCTTTATTTTCTAGCACATAATGTCATTGTGCCAACTTTGTATCCCTTAGGAGATATGCTCCGAAGAAAGGATTCTACAGGAAGAATTGGAAAATGGGCTGTTGAATTGGCACCCTTCGGCATCTCCTTCATGGCAAGGACAGCGATCAAGTCACAGGTGGTGGAAGATTTTGTGGCAGAGTGGACTCCATCCACAGTATGCGCTCCGGAGAAGTCGAATGAAGGAATTTGGACTATATACTCCGACGGAGCTTTCCAAGCATCCGGAGCAGGCGTCGGAGCTGTAATAATTTTGCCTTCAGGGCAAAGAGCAATGTACTCCACAAAGCTCAACTTTAATTCCACCAATAATACAGCGGAGTATGAAGGAATTTTGTTAGGACTTCGAAAGGCGCGTGCTTTGGGGGCTACAAGAGTTGTTATTAAAACATATTCTCAAATTGTAGCAGGGCACGTTGATAAAGTTTTCAAGTTCGTCACCCACAGCTTGCAAAATTTTTGGAAGAGATCCGTAAGATTGAAGCAGCATTTAAAGGGATTTCCATCCGAAGTATACCAAGAGCTAAAAATATGCAAGCCGATACCTTAATAAAAGTCGTAGCTGGAGCTATGGACATTCCGGAAGGAGCCTTTTACGAAGAGCTTACTTCACCTTCGGTGACACAGATCCCTTCTGCGGAAGTTCTTTGCATCCCAAGCACTGATTGGCGAAGTTCAATTATGGAGTTGTTACAAGGTGAAGCAAATTTGCCTGAAGGGCCACAACTTTCGAGGTTGAAGCTCAGAGTCCGAAATTATCATATAATCAACGGTATTCTATACAAGGTCAGAGTATGTTCCCCTCTGCTCCGATGTATATCCCAAGCCGAAGGTCAAGAGATGCTCCGAGAAATTCATGAAGGCCTTTGTGGTAGCCATCTGGCCCCTCGGGCTTTGGCAGGAAAAACACTTCGCTAGGGGCTTTATTGGCCTACAATAGTAGCTGATGCGGAGATCTTAGTTCGCACATGCCAAGGTTGTCAATGGATGGGAAGAAGAAGTCATCGTCCGTCAACAACTCTTCAAGTCATTGCCCTAGTTTGGCCCATGGCCAGATGGGGCATGGACCTTATTGGCCCCTTCCCAGTAGCAAAAGGAAATCTGAAATTCGTAGTGGTAGCAATTGAGTATTTTTCCAAGTGGGTCGAAGCAGAACCCCTCACAGCTATCACTTCGAATAATGTACAAAAATTTTTCTGGAAAAGTATTATATGCAGGTTCGGAGTGCCTCGACAGCTAACAGTTGACAATGGGACACAGTTTGATGCAGAGCCCTTCAGGAAGTTTTGCGAAGATCATGGTATACAAATATGCTTTACTGATGTGTGCCATCCTCAGTCTAACGGAGCTGTCAAAAGGGCCAATGGTAATATCTTGTCAGGGCTGAATCAAAGAATAGTAGGGTTGGCAAAGGGATTGTGGACCGAGGAGCTTCCGAAGATTTTATGGTCCATCCGGACCACTCAAACAAGGTCCACAAGTTTTACTCTTTTCAGACTATTATTCGGAGATGAAGCTATGATGCCAACGAAGCTTAAAGGAGGATCTCTTCGCAGCACCGAACCTGAAATAGAAGGAGAAAGGCAAGCTTCGCTTGATTTAACAGAAGAAACAAGACTTCGAGCTGTCGCCAATCTATCGAAGTATCAGCAGCAAACGAAGACTTGGTTTGACTCGAAGGTTAAGCTTAACGAACTTAAGCCAGGTCATCTAGTTTTGCGAAGCATTATAGCACCAGGGAAATTAGGAAATAAGTGGGAAGGTCCATACATTATTCTCCGTTCAGGACACCCTGGTTCTTTTAAGATAGCTAATTTAGAAGGCGAGGAGTTAAAGCATGCCTGGCATGCGGAGCACTTAAAGAGATATTTCGCATAGGGGCTCCTTGTAATCATTTGTAAACACCTTCTGAATTAATAAAGTTCATGGTTCAGATAATGCCTACCTCTCAAACACTTCCTACTTCTAGTGGACTCACTGGAAGAACGAAGTTGGTTGTGAGGGAAGTGTCATTCATTTGAACCAATTTTGCGAACTTCGAACCACTGGTTCGAAGCTTCCGACGAGGTGGGAAAGTCACTGAAAAACGGATTCCAAGCCACCGGCTTGAAAGCATCCGTAAAAAGAGTCCAAGGAGACCAAATTATGTGGATTCTAGGCTCCGGCCTGAAAGCATCCGTAAAAAGATTCCAAGGAGACCACTGCGAATTCCGAACCACTGGTTTGATAGCATTCGCAAAAAGAGCCAAAGGAGGCCAAACAAAACAGAGTTTGAGCTAATAAGCTTCGAATATCTGTAGAAAGAGTCCAAAGTGACCAATTGTTTTGGATGCTAAGGTATCCAGAAAATTAGTCCGAAGTGACTACATTCAAACAAAAAGGTACTAAGTTACCAGTTTTCAAACTCCAAGTAGTCGAAGACACTTTTGAGATTTTAATTAATCTCTATGTTGCTAAGGGGCTCTAAGCATCTAAAAATTGTACTCCTAAGTCATTTTTTCTTTGCGCATAACCATCTTCGACTAAACTTCAAAGTTGCTTGCGCCCAAAGAGGGGCTAGGAAGTAGGGAGACAATTTTAAAATCTTAATCTTTATCATTCGAACAGATTACATTACATTATGAAAAATCTGTGTCTATACCAAGAAGGAAATGAAGACTCCTTCGATCCCTAGAGCTACCACTAAAGCTAGAACGACTAGTTCTGGAGCTGGGAGTCCTAATAACTTTACATTTAATTCTTCTCCCTCCCCTCGAAGCTCGAAAATCTTTTTGTTCCTGTTGGAGTTCAGCCCAAGTTTGAAGTTGCTCGGGACTTCTCTCCTAGCTTCGAAGTTCTTCAGGTTTCTTTGTTTGTTCTTCAGCAGTATTCTCTTCTTCGGACCATTCAACGTCTTCAGAAGATGAGGTTTCCAAGTTAACTTCTTTTTCTTCCTCTTTAATGAAAGATAATACATCTTTGTATATTTTGGGCGCAATCGCACTGGAGCTTTCTCGAGGAATCAGAAATCGAGGTCGTTTGTGAAGTCTTAAAAGGTCGAAGGTAGCCCATAGCAGGCGAAATTCTTCGGTAACATCTAATACTTCGAGATCATCCATACGAGTTTGGGAAGCCTAAAAACATTTCCAAATAAGTATTCATTCATAATAGATGAAAGCATAAATTTTTACATGTTCGACCCCTAAACTAAACTAAACCTGTGGGTCTGGCGGAGGTTGGCTGCTCGAAGCCTGTGACTGAGCTTGTTTCTGGCGAAGCCCTTCATCAATCCAAGCCTTGATCGTTGTTCGACCTTCGGCTCTCCAAGACGCTTGGAAGGCTTGACAGGCTACGGCCACATCCTCGAAAGGGTTTAACAGCTGGTTGTCGTCGAAGGTAATAGGAGCCGCCCCCAAGTCTGGCGCTACTGATAGCCCTAGATCTTCATAGTAACGAAGTTTTTTGAGGGCGGATACTTGGCAGGAGATTTCTCCATACCGAATACCCGCTGTCTTCATCATCTTCGCTGCTCCTTGGATCATCTTCAATCATCGCAGCAAGGGGACGTTGTTAGTCGAGGATAGTGTCCAAGAAGTACCGAAGTACTCTAAGACACCTAAAAGGTTGTCCATGACCTCCGCAGCTACCTTCTCCGACTTCACCTTGTCTTCGATTAAAGTATCCCTTGACGAAGACAGCTCGTCTATCACAGAGGATAGTTTAGCTGCCTCCGTGGACAAAGAGTTCTTCTGGCTAAGTAGGTTGCTGGCTTCCTCCATGGACTCCGTCTTTTCTTCTCAGAGCTTAACCAGCTCAGCCCCCGTGGTTGCTTGCTCTGTCCGCATTCTTTCTATTTCAGCCCGAAGCACGATTTGTTTGGCTTCGAGCTTCTGATTTGCAGTCTCCAGACCAAGTCTAGATCTCCTCTCTGCTGCTACCATCTCGTCCAAGATAGAAATTCGAATTTCAAAGCCCTCAAGACTCCTTTGGAGGGAAGTAATGCTCTCCTTAAGACGAATACTTCCTCGCTCGTTCGAAACAACTGCAGCTTGAACCAAGACTATTTGCTGCGAGAAAAAAAGCAAGGTGAGAAAATTGTTCATAAGTTGAAATTAATCTTATTTTTGCAGATACTTCGTACCTGGTATGCTGCCTGTTCCAAAGCTGCATTTAGCTCCGACCCTTCAGCCTCCCCAAGTATGGCTCCCAAGTCAGTTCACCCAACTTCGTAGTTTACTCGATCCAAAGGTTCAAGCAAGGTTTGAAGTCCAGTCCTTCGCTCTAGAAAAGGAGCTAGGAGGGGGAGCATTGACAAAGCCCTTTGGTCATCTTCGTTGGGTGAAGGGCCGGAGCGCTGCGCTGCATCCCCGGAAACTTCGGTGGACTAGCCCCCCTCCGTAGATTGTCCCCCGTCTGTCGATTTCGACGGAGTTAATCCCGAGTTCGGAGCAGGAAAAGGATCCATTTTACCTTTACCTTTTTCGGGCCCTATCTGGGTAACTTCTTCTGGAACCGACCCCGGATATGTCGAAGTCCCAGGATCAGTCTTCGCAGGAGGAGTCGTCTCCATGGGAGCAGACCCTGCCAAATCAAAGGTATTATATATTGCACAATTCTGCAGGCTGGGAAGAAAAAGGTGCTTTAATGAAGTCTACCTCCGAAATCTTGTCGGTGAATGAGTACGAGGCTACTTGGAGGTTCGAAGGCCCCTTCGAAGTCTTCATCAGATTCGAGGTCTGGAACCGAAGGGTTGGCTGTTGGAACCTCCCTTGGAGCAACAGTTACCACTTCGTCTAGAATCGAAGCTTGTTCAGTTACGACTTCGACTCCGCCTTCAACAGCAGGGGCTTCTTGACTCGGCAATGCAGGCAGGACACTCGAGGTCCCGGCCTATTCGGAGTTGTCTGGTGCAGCCGGCACACTTGCTACATCACCAGTGTTACAACTTTGACATTCACCTGTGCTTCATCTTCGGTAATAAGGTCCACGAGGATCCTTTGCATTTCTCTTACTCCCGCATCTTTAGATGAACCTGAAGACGAAGCAGCGAGCCTATAAGGAGCCACATTTTTAGGCTTTCGGGCTAACTTTTTTACAAGAGTCTTGGCTGGTGCCGAAGTCCTAGCATCTGCTTTCCTCTTCTCCGGGCCAAGCTCGGAAGGCACCCAGTCTGGAAGAGGAGGGCTACGACTCCGAGTACGCCCCATACTCGGTTAAGTCGCTCCTAACTACCCACCAGTTTCTTCCTCCACTCCTTTTCAGCTGGGGTAGGAGCCCCAAGAATCTTCTCCGAAGCTCGAACGACTTGTCCTGAAGTCATTGGGGCTTGTGAAGCTGAAAGATAAGTTTTTATTATTCATTTCATGAAATAATCATATATAAAGCATGTTGTAGTTTTCGAAGTAACCTGCAGAGCTCAAGTTCGAAGAAATTTTTTAGAGTCCTCCCTCTGGATCCTCTTCAAAGTTGATAGGCCAGTTGGCCATCAAAGGTGGAATTTGAAGCCCAATAAACTCCTCCGCTAAGTACCGCATGCTCATGTGGTGACTAATTCGTTGGAGCAGATTGAGGCGGGCTTCAAGCTGGCTGGGGTCTGGGTGGGCTTCGGCTTCCCTTCGAAAATATGTCTTGCAGGGGTCCGACCAGACGGCTGTCTACTCCAACTTCGACGTAGAACCACCGGAGAATCCAATCTGTGTACCATCTTGCATTGATGGCCTTCGTTGAGAATCACAGTTGGAATTCATCTCGGAGTCTGAAGTTGATGCTGCCGAAGGCTACTATGATTTTTTCTCCTCCAGAGCCTTGGTAAGTCTTCGGCTGTCAAGATGCTTTGTGCAGCGCTGCAAATATCTCTGCTCTCCCTTCGTAGCCTTCGGCCCACAACGCCCATTCAAAGATAGCTAGGCGCGCTATCACGTTCGAAGACAACTGAGGAAGGGTGACATGGAAGAGATCTATTACCTCCGACAGGAAGTCTACCGCTGGAAGTCCTAACCCTGCCTCGAAGAAGGCTTCGAAAACGACGACTTCTCTGGGCCGCGGTGAAGGGATGGCTTCCTTCCCGGGTTTGCGGGCATTGATCCCTGGGCTAATCTTTCCTTCGACCACTGCTGTGATCATCTTCCTCTTGCAGGTGGATGGCCCCAGTTTGTAAGACTGGTCGGAGTACTTCGAAGAGGCCGGGAGGAGGTCATGGGGACCGATTTGTTGGGGATTCCCCGTCGGCGCCTCCGCTGCTACCGCCGCTGCTACCGCCGCTGCTACCGCCGCCATGGCCTATTGCCGGGCTAGGGCCGAAGTCGCCCCGGGAGCCTTGAAGCTTGTCTTCTCCATCAAGCCGAACCGAGCGATTGAGGCTAAGTTTGGAGGCTAATGGTTGATTGCGCAGAGACGGTGAGAAAGGTGTTTGGGACATTTCTGGGTCCTCTATTTATAGCCTAGATTCCCAATTTTTTACCTTTCAGACTTGTCGTTCCACATTCTTGACCGTTACTATTTGCGAAATTAATGCAGCGTATAGCTTCTTCTGGAAGGAAAAGGCTAACAGCTATTTTTTCTAAGTCTAAAGGGCTTTCTGGCTTCATAAAAATTGATTCCAGAATTGTTCGAATAGAACTTTCTTAGAAATCGATTCAAAGTTATAAATCTTCGCATATTCCGAAGGTTGATAAAATTTGTTAACCCCTACGCATGATTATTTTTCTTGCGTATACTGCTCTCCTAACCTTATAGATCATGCGGAGAAGCGTTTTCGAGGGGCTACTGTTGGGGGAAAATACCTCACCTCAGGGTCACTACAGTAACAAGACAAAGGCAATCTATTAAACCGAAGTTCCAGTAGCTAACTCCGGTTTAGTACTGGGTCAAGTTCGAAGAATCAATGCGGACTCTTGTTCAGAGTATAGCTTCGAACGTCGACTCTTAAGAGAGCCTACCTGCCAGCTAGGATGGAACACTTATCTTCTTTCTCATTAGATTAGTCTTTTACCATTTTAGCCCTATTAGGGGTACCGAATAGTTTCCACTATGTCGGTTGTAATAGAGGGGTAAAAAGGTCTTTTCCTTAAGATTTTCAGCTATAAATACCCCCCATTTTACCCTGTAAAGGGGATCGAATACTCAGTTATTCAATATACTACTTCGAATTACTTCAAGTTATTATCTGATTGGGAGGCTTGGAATAGTTCACTTCACAAACACTTCGTTTGTTAGTTTCCAATCTCTGAAAACCTATTAGCGTAATCTTTTACGCCAACAACCGTCTTCAGAATACTGATATTGCTCTACATGAGACTTTAGCCAATCAAGATTACTCTTACTAGACATGACTACTAGTTTAGAGATGGTCATGCTACACTAGCCGGCTTTACAGACATGAGAACAAAATGTCCCTCGGACACGCTAACAAAGTCATAATCTGAGAGATCTCTACCTGACAGACACTCTACCTTATCATTGACAACGTCAGTAGACACATCGACCAAAGCAACCCGGGCCGAAGTTTCAGCTGGTACGACCTCCACATCATCGTCGTCCCACTGAATCAGGCACTGGTGCAAAGTAGATGGAATACAACAATTTGCGTGAAGCCAATCACGCCCAAGTAGCACACTATAGTTACCTTGTACATCGACGACGAAGAACGACGTCAGCAACGTCTTGTTGCCCACCGTCAGCTCCAAATAAAGTACTCCCTTGGCCTCGGATCTCTCACCATTGAAGTTGTTAAGCGTAAAGTTGGTCCTCATCAAGTCATCTTCATTCTTGCCGAGTTTCTTCAACAAAGAGTACGACATCAAGTTGATGGTGTCGCCTCCATCTATGAGCATCCTCGATATTGGATTCCCATTGATGTGCCCCTTGACATAAAGAAGCTTCAAGTGACGAGTCGTATCCTCAGGCTTCTCGAAAATAGCCTCCTATGGGCCAAGGCTCAACTGAGCGACTTCGGCCTCGTCCTATGGAAGAGCAAACTCAGCGGGTAACATGATGACATTTATATCCATCGACTGAGGAGGGGGCCCCTCGGAGATGGCCGTGTAGTCGTCGTCCATCAAATCATCCTCGTCGTCGCTTGGAGTAGGATCCAAGTTGTTTACGTCAACTGGCTTCGGCTTCCATACCTGTCTCGTTGCTGGTCGGGGCGGTTCTCCTTGAACACGGCGTCGCGCTCATCCTCGGCCTCCTTCTCGCGCATATCCAAGGCTCAAAGACGTTGTAGCCACCTCTTCTAGGACTTGGTCATACCTGGTGGTGTCCAAGAAGGCTGCGGCTTAGTGTCGGGCGCCATAAATTTGTTCCTGGAATTTTTGGCCGAATGGGAATTGCTCAGGTAAGCCTTGCAAATTTGTGTTTAGTGGAGTTCTGCTCCTATACTCTGTCGGTTGGACTAGCCTTACTAGGCCGGTCTGACCAGGCTCTGTCGGTCGGACCAGCCATAGTGGGCTGGTTTGACCGACTTGTGTCTGGCTCCTGCAAAGTGTTGGTCGGACCGGCCATAGTAGGCCGGTTAGACTGAAGTGGTGACATTTGTCTGACCGAACATGAGGCTTTGGTCATAACGACAGTGCTCACCTCCTACGGTTGGCCTCCGTCTTGCTCCGTGGAGGCCCCATTAGGGATTGGCACCCCACCTTGACGTTGGCGGTGGTGCTGTTGACGCAGAAATGCGCCCCCGCACTTGGGCCGGTTCGACGTCCAAAAGTATCGCAACGATACCGACGTCGCGTTCCGAATACCCTTAGTACTGATAAGGGATTTGGAGTCGCCAGGCAATCAGATAAATAATTAATATTTTAATCCAATTGTCCGAAAATATGTTAGTAATAATGTAAAGAGTATAAAAACGATTAAAATACCTGGAATCGGCCAATTCGGAGGCCGATTTAGGGCTATGGCGGAGACTGGCCCGAAGGGTCCCTAGAGCACCTTCGGCCTTAGGCCCGATCAGACCGGAGGTACAACCTCGGTCGGACCAGGGGGGGTGCGAAGAGGCTTCGGGATTGAGCCCCGAAGGCTGATGTGGAGGGTGTCGTTGGGCGGTCTGACCAGTGAAGATTGCCTGGTCGGACCGACCGTGTTACCCTGGTCACACCGCGCAAGGGACCTTCGGCGATTAGGGCTTCAACGTGCGGAACTTCGGTGCGCGAAGGCTTCGGTTGTTAGGGCTTCGACGCACAGGCTCCAGCGGGACGCAGTGCGGAGGATCCCGGTCGGACCGGCGGAGTGCCGTCAGTCTCACCGGACGTTGCCGACAATGGCCTGACGGAGGGTCTCTGGTCAGACTGGTCCTATGCCACCGGTCGGACCGGCGACAACATATTTAATCTCTAGTGTTCAGATGATCTAGCAAATGGACTCTGAATCAACTCAGATTTCTTGAGGATGATGATGAAGTTGTGTTTTCTGCAAGAACAACAAAAGATCAAATATAATTCAGCCAAGAGGCCGAATTGCATAATATGGCTATAAAACCAATAAAAAGGATAGCAATCCGTTACGTGAATTAACGGGAGGTTCACAAGTGAACCAGCAAGGGATACCGTGATTACGGACGCGGTGGACAGAGGGCTTCCAGGCAAACCAACAAAGATCTACTGTCTAATGCGAAAAGTAAAGAAGATAAATGTGATTCAAAGTGAGGGCTTTGGATTTGGGAGATTTCAAAGAGAGAGGGCCTTGAATCGGCCTTGCCCCTGGTATTTATAGGGGTGGGCTTGAATTATCTGGTGGGGAAACCAGTAGGATTCGACAAAATATTAGTTGGGATAAGATTTGGATCAAAACAGCACGAATCCACTTCGAAATTTGGAATTCATATCCCTGGCCGATCTGACCAGGCCTACATGGCCGGTTGGATCGTCCTACTATGGCCGGTCAGACCGGCCTGTGCCAGATATGACATATTTTCGGTCAAAAATACTATTTTTCAGTATTTTGCCTTGTTTAACCATTAATGCCATTTTTTGCTATAAACAGGCGCATAATGTGTGACAGGGACGGTCTGACTGGTCATAGGGCCGGTCTGACCAAGGGCATAATGGCCAGTCGAAATGGCCTAATGGCCGGTCTGACTGACCATTGTCATCTGCTTAATCTGACACATGCCGGTATGACTGACCTAAGGGCCAGTGTGACCGATAGGATCATGTAGGATCTCGGCCATGGATGGTGTAGCCATAGACGTGAAAACTTTTCCGGTACTCCCATCAGTTCTGCTGTATATGCGATGAATAGGAGGTACACTAGCTATTGGAGTCGGGGAAGCGCTGTCGGAAAAGCCAAATCTTCTAAACATCGCCTCCATTTTTGTCTCCAATTTCGAGTCAACTATGGCTTCTACGCGGTTTGCAACGGTAGTGCTAATGGTCTGGTCAACTGTGTTGGCTATCTTTTGCTCGAGGTCTTGGGAGGACATTTGAGGAGACGATGGAGTTACCTTACTCCCGGGGAGATCAGAGATGTCGATGTCACGCTTGACGAAGCCCCCGCGGGTCTTAGTGAAGCGTCCAAGAAAAAGTGTAGCTCCCTTGTCCTAGCCTTGAGTTCTGACCTATCCTCCTCGGAGAGGTCATCGATGGTGGGTACAATGATGTTTCCATCATCAATCTCTCAGCTCCCCACCAGATTCATCGGCGTCGATGCTCCCATTTATGTAGAGGTAGTAGGTGTACCCATCACCGATGTAGAAGTTCTTAGCACGCCTTTTCCCAGCGGAGTCGCCAAAAAGTGTATTGACACGAAAACACGCCAAACACACTGATGCCAATCTGATGATCCAAAAGAGTTTGGATACTTAGGAGTAAACCCCTAAGCGTAACACAACGCCAACGCCGCGTTCCAATGATCCTTAAATAGTGGTAAGGAAATAACAGAGTTGGCAACAATCAAACAAGTATTTAGAATTAATGTTCAATTAACCGAAGTGTTTCAAAAGTAATTAAATTAAACCGACTAAGAAGTCGATTTAAAATTGACAGAACATGATCGGTCAGACCGAACTAGCAGGGCCAGTCAGACCACTGAGTGCTGGCATGGCCCGGTCATACTGAACCACCATCGTCGGTCAGACCGAACATGCTGACGGCGGCCAATTCGCACTTGTCGGCGCGGGATGACAGATCCTGCACACACACCAGTTAGACCGCTAGATACCTGTCAGTTAGACCGAAGTAACGGATAATTGTTGCTTCGTGTCGCCGACACGCCTGATGACAGATCTGGCACACGCCGGTCAGACCAACCAGGCAATGTTAGTTTGATCGACAATGCCAGATCAGAACACCTAAGTCTCTGGCGACCATCTTGCCGTGGATAACTTGTAACAAAAGTTCTTGGCGAGGAAGATGAGGTGGAAACACTACAAGAACTCCAAAAAACCAAAGGCAATTCAACCAAAAGACCGAATTACCGGTAAAAACCGATAAAACGATAGAAATTCATTATGTGGATGAAACGGACGATTCACGAGCGAACTGACAAGGGCTTACCGTGATTACGACACGGCGAACATATGGTTTACAGTGCAAACCAACAAAGATGGTCGTGCTAAGCTAAACCTAGGGAAAGCAAAGTAGATTGAATGTAAATGCGATTCAAGGTAGATAATAGATTGGATCTATTTGGGTTTTTGGGGGGCTCCTTGAGTCGGCCTTGCCTCTATTTATAGAGGTTGGTCATAAGTTCTTGGGCTCTAAATGGACTTAGACATGAGTTTCAAGTCATTAGTAATTAATTAGAGATAAAATAGATCTAGAATAAGCTAATCTGAATTGAATACAGAGTTGGCCGATCTTACCGGACCTATGGTTGGTCAGACCGGCCTGTGCCGGGACTTAGCACATTTTCGGCTAAATTACCAAAATTTTATATTTTCACAACTTTAACCATTAATGCCATTTTTTGCTATCAACAGTGGGCTAATAGATTGGATTTGTTACAATTTTTAGGGTTTCGAGATGAGGACGACTAGTGGACTCTCAGCCCTATAAAAGGAGAGGAGGAGGACGTCTTGGGGTAAGCAATAAGCCTAGATTAGTCCTAGCCACGCAAGATTTCTCTCCTTCCTTTCTTGATCTCAATTGTTGAGGTTGAGGATCCCCATCTCACGTGTGGTGCTAGCACGCTGCAGTGGGAGGTTCTCCATCCCTATACGTGTGGACTCCGTGAAGGCGTTGCTTCAATAGCGATGCTTGTGGACATTTACAAGCGAACAACTATGTCGTCTTCATCGATCGGATCGGCAAAGGACGGTAAGGACGAAGTGAGGATAGGCTTGACACACTACTCTGACATCTTCTTCCGCTTCACCAAGCACGTCACGTGCTAGAAGGTATCGATCTATGATCTCACACGCACATAGGTCTTGGGCTTAGGGCGTAAATTTTGAATTTGCTGGCTAGCGTAGCTCCCCTATTCCCCAACACTATGATACTCTCGAGTCCCATACTCGGGAGAGGGTCTTCCAACCACTTAAACTCCACCAGTCATCATAAAGACCTAGGCAGCTATTAATCTCCACAATCAACGATTATTATCACCATTATCCTTCATTTATTGCTCATGAAACTGACTGTTAGACTCTAAATCGGTCATTTATGGGGTGACTTAATCACCATTTGTATCCCCCGATCCCTCTCATATAAAGGGGTCAGGGTGATAACCTGAAGATGCATGTTTTTTAATATTCTTGAAGGAGCCAAAGGCTATTCACGCCTAAGAGCTCATATAACACACACAGGAGTAGGGTTATTATCCTCCGGGAGGCCCGAACCTGTCTAAAAATATGTACTCTATCTCTTAGTTAGAGATTACCATAAAATTGGTCCACATACCGACCAATACCAAAACAAATACATATTGTAGATACATTTTTTCATATTGCTCGAACCATTATTGAAGATGCGAGCGACAGACACAAATCGTCTCTCGTCATCGTGGAGAACGCGAGCATGGTGAGCTCCAGCGTCTTGAATAGTATGACCAGAGACATGGTTTGCTGGGGGCTAACCGTCGAGACACCAACATTTCTCGCCATAATGGCTTCCTAGCTTTTCGATGTGCCTTTGCTAGATCGTGTGGCCCCGCAATTTCTGTCCAATGAGGATCATGTCATACAACAGCAAGACGAATCCCACCTAGTGCCAAGTAACTTGGCAGAGAGCAGACTCACGGCATTACTTGTGCCAAGTATGTCAATGACACGGTGAGTCCATATGGGAATAAATTCGTCATTTATCTGAACAATGAAACAATGTCGCCATCATCTTCGACACCGATGTCATTTCCATCTTCCAAGATAGTTTATGCAAGCCTTTAGAGTTATATCACCATCTGATAATGCATGAGTCGGCTGATCTCGACACGATGATCACCATCGCTGAATAGCTCATGAATGTTGAATATGCTAAACGGGACAAGATGTACCTAACACGTAAGACTTTGGTGAGAACAACAAGAATAAGGATCATAGCCACTAACCTCCACATGATGAGCAAGACAAGACTAGGCCTCTTGTTGGCCCAAGAACAAGAAGAGGAAGGGCAAGGAGCTCATGGCCGCTGACAAAATTTTCGGGTTTTAGGACTAGAATAACTCGACACTATAGGAGGTATTGGACAAACCCTGCATCATTCACCCTAACAGCAACCACATCACCCACCGGTATCATTAGTTGCAAAATTAGATGATCAAAGAGGTGGAAGGAAACCCCTGGCCGGACAAGCGCCATTGAGGTAATGAAAAGAAGTCCAAAAAGGATGACAAAGACGCCGAGACATGCACCGCCGGTGGAAAACGACTTCCATGAGCCCACTTGGACAGTCTCCATGATCTTTGGCAGGTCGATCAACACCGAGTCCATGCACCAAAAAAAGTTGTTGACTAGCAACATCAAAGCCATAAGCATCATGGCAACCAAGCACTTGAGGTGGTCGGAGATCTCGATCACCTTCAACCGTGATGACTAGTGGATGAACGTCTCCAAGCCAGAATGATTCCCACTAGTCGTTGACCCAGTCATCCTCAAGGTGCGCCTCAAGAGGGTGCTAATTGATGGAGGAAGCAGCCTTGATGTCCTTGACATGTTGGCTACAGTCGGCAATGACACGTCGATGCTTTAGAAGATGGACATGCTTTTCTACAGGATTGTCCGAAGGAAGGCCTGCATTCCACCAGATACCCTCACTTTGCCAGTGACGTTCGGCACTCAAGAAAACTATAGGACCGAGCATGTCAAGTTTTACATCGCTGACTTCGAGACTACCTATCATGTTGTTCTCAAAATTACAGGGCTGTGTGGGGACTTTTCTATAAAGGGGGATGTTGCCACCTTGCATGTATGTGAGCAGGATAGTCTCGCTGTGGGTGAGACTACGAACATTTTAGTTTGAATGGATGAGGTGGTATAAGAGGCCAAAACAACATCGACCACGGGTATGGAGATCTTGACCGCCACGCCATATACATCGAGCTTAACACCATCACCCATTGAGTACAAAAGTATTTAGCTTAAGGATGCCTACACATTCAATACGGCATTGATCGGGACCGCACTTGATCCCAAATAGGAAAGCCCGCTCGTCAGTTTCCTATAGGCCAACATTGACATATTTTCCTAGCAGCCATCTGACATGCCAAGCGTACCTTGGGAGCAATCGAGCACGAACTCAATGTCTACCCGATCACTCAGCCGGTCAAACATATGATGCGCCTTTCCACCCAGGAGCGCGAGGACATCAAAGAGGAAGTCACCCGCCTGTTAGTGGCTAGGTTTATACAATTGATACATCATCCTAACTAGGTAAGCAATCTAGTCCTTATAAAACAGAAGAATGGGAAATGGAGGATATGCATTGACTATACCGATCTCAATAAAAGATGCATGAAAGATCCATTCCCACTGTCGCGTATCAACCAATTTGTCAATTCCACCGCTAGTTATTCACTTCTCTGCTTCCTGGATTTCTATTCAGGTTATCATCAGATCAGCCTGAAGGAAGAAGATCAAGAGAAGACACCATTCATCACCCCATTTGGCGTGTAATACATCAATGCCTTTTGGGCTGAAGAATGCGGGGGCTACATACCAGCGTGCTATCCAACATTGCTTAGTTAATTAGATCAATCGCAATGTTGAAGCATACGTGGATGATGTCATCATCAAATCCAGAAGGCCAAAAGATCTCATTTGAGATCTCTAAGAGATTGTTGACAACCACCACAAATTCTGGTGGTGGCTCAACCTAGAGAAATGTAAATGTGTATTCGGAGCACTGACTAGAAAACTGCTCGGGTTCATCGTCACTAGTCAAGGAATTAAGGCAAATCCAGAGAAGATTTCTGCAATATTGAACATGGCCAAACCCAGTAGTGTCAAGCATATTCAGTGCCTCACAGGTTGTATGACATCACTCAAGCAATTTATCTCCTGACTTGGTGAGTGAGGGATGACATTCTTCAAATTGTTGAAGAAAGAAGGTGATTTTACATGGAAGTCAGAGCCCGACTAGTCATTCGCTGACCTCAAGAAGTTTCTCTCTTCAACTCCAGTCCTGGTCACGCTGACCCCTGACGAAAAAGTACTCCTCTACATCACTGCCATGACCCACATGGTTAGTACCACCATGGTCATTGAGCGCTCAGAGGAAGGACATGCCTATCCGGTTCAAAGGCCGGTATAATTCATATCTGAGGTACTCAGACTTTCCAAACATTGGTATCCCTAGGTTCAGAAGCTGTTGTACACCATCCTCATCACTGCTTGCAAGCTCAAGCATTATTTCCAAGCCCATTCGGTGGAGGTCATTACTGAATTTCCATTCGGTGATATTCTCCAAAATTGATATGTGACTGGTCGGATCATTAAGTGGGCTGTCAAGTTTGGTTAATATACCCTCAACATCAAGCCCTGCACGACAATCAAATCTCAAGCTCTCGTCAATTTTTTTGCCGAATGGACTGAAATTCAACTCCCGCTCACTGGTGATTCCCAAGAGCATTGGATTATGTACTTGGATGGCTCACTAAGTATCGATGAAGCAAGAGCAGATATTCTCCTTATATCACCCCAAGGTGAAAATTTAAAATATGCTCTCCAACTATTATTCATGGCATCTGACAATGCAGCCGAATATGAAGCTCTCCTCAATGGTTTGCGTATTTCCATCTCCCTTGGGTTCCAAAGATTAACAATATATGGAGATTCTAAACTAGTTATCAGCCAAGTCAACAAAGATTGGTCCCGCACAAATGAGAAAATTGATGGACCGGAAACGGCGACCAGAGGGGGGGTGAATGGGAGCTTTTAAAATTTCTGGCTAAAAACTTAGCCTTCGGGTTCAGTTCTGTCTTCTGCGGAATAGGCTTCGAACACAACCTTCGAAGGTCTGGTTCGGAGGTACTTCGACAGCTCCGAACACAGGCTTCGCAGGAACAAAAGTTCGAAGCCAAGAAGACTTCGCTCCACTATCAACCCTCGAAAATCTACTCTGCTAAGTCAGTGCAGGCTCCGCACTTCACCCTTCGCAAGAGTGGACAGCCCTCTGAGGACTTCGACCAAGTACTTGGCGACAGCAACTGGTGCTGGGCTTCGTACGCGAAGGTCTACACGCACACAAAACGGACCACACTAAGGGCTTCGACACAAGAAGCACTACGGGAAACGATCAGGGCTTCGCTAGTAAGCAGCGAGGTCTTGCCTCGTGTTACACAGAGCGACTGCACACTGAAAAACACACTTCGCGAGACAAACACCCTTCGCCAAAACAAGCTTCGGTGCACTAAGACTAGCGAGGTATGTAAAGCGAGCTCAAGCAAAAGCACAAAGAAGCAGGGTTTCGCCGCTTGAACAAGGAACACAAAATATATTGAACTCTGGATGAAAACCAGTGAGGTCTGTGTGTACAGGAGCTCAACAGTAAATGCTCAAAGTGTTAAATGTTACCTACCGAGCCCCCATATTTATAGCCCATGGCTTCACCCAAAGGAATTGACTACTCTACCCCTAGGGTTTACATTCATTTTGTCTCTTCAGAACTAAGGGGTACAAAAGGTAGTCCACCTTTATTCTGGAGGCTTCTCTGTCAGCTTTGCAGAGGGGACAGTGTCAGCCTTTTTCAGAACAGACAGTGTCAGCCTTTACAGTGTTGACTTCTGGAACCTCCCTTCGCACTGGAGGGTGCGGTAGCTTCGGCGAGAAGCCTGCAGCCTGTTGGCCTTCGCTCCGCCGAAGAAGTCCTTCGATGCAGTGACGGTTTTGAGCCGAAGCCGTCAAAGCCCTTGGGCCTTCGCACCACCACCTCCGGAGTGGATCACTACGGCTTCGCAGCTACTCCCAGCTCGAACACCGTCCGTCCGTTTACCGAAGCCACGCATGGCCGAAGCACCTCAAGTCATCCTCACTCCGAAGCCCCACCTTCGGAGTACCACCCTTCGAAGTCCCTCCTTCGTCCAAGGCCTCCGCATGAAGCATTCCATGAGCACTTCGTCGCAGTGTCTCTGCCCGAGCACACTCCTCGACGAGCCTCACCCGGACCATGCCTTCGATGCACCTCGACTTCTGAGACCTTCGTCGGGTACCTTCGAGTGTCTCCCTCCGGAGCACACTTCGAACTCCTTGCCTCCGCCGAGGACTTGATCCACCAACTCCGAAGTCACTCCATTCGGAGTACCTTCGAAGTGCCTCACTTCCGAGGACTTTGTCTCGAAGTACCTTCAGCCGGAGCCACGCTCCGCACTCTCTGCCTTCACCTAGCACGCCTCGACCCGAGGACCGACCCGGACCACCTTCGCAGCCACCGTGACGGAGCTCCCCGCTCCCCTGGCATCAAGCCTCCCGCTTGACCCAGGTTCACCTGGCTCGAACCTTGTCCGTCGCCTCCAAAGTCCCTGCGCACCACAGAAAAACAGACAAGTGTATCCAGTACTCCGAAGACCTCTCCGGGTTAGCAACCTCCGGTACACACTCCGGTGTACCGCCCAAAATACCGAAGCCATCGGTACGAACCCTGTCATTGTGTACTGCCGGACCCCTCCGACAGGCACACTCCGCTGCACAGCTGCAGCAAGCAAACACCGAACACCCTTCGGTGAAACCACCTCCGAAACAACCTTCGGAGGCACCACCTCCGAAGCCCCTTCGGAGGTACCCTTCGAACAGAGGGTAAAATCCTGTCAATCACTCATCACAAAACACCGAAACCAACCCTTGGTTTCTCAATCTCCCCCTTGATGAGTGCATTGACAACCAAATCCAATTTCAAGAAAAAATGAAAAGCTTTCAGCACACAAGTGACCATAAAAACTCAAAAAAGAGCCAAAGCATGTCACTTGATAAAAGAATTTTTCTCCCCCTTAGTAAAAGAGTAAAAGCCCCTTTGGCAAATTTCCCCTGATAAGAACTCCCCCTGAGTTAAGCAAATTTTTCTCCCCTTTTATGTCAAAAATCTCTCCCCTCTTTCGAAATTATGCCTTCTTGCGGCAGAGAACATAGCAAATCTCTCCGAAATTTCTCCCCCTTTGGCAATGCAAGCATCAAGGAGCATGTAAAAGATGCAAAGCTTCGAAATGAATAGAATTGCAAAGACATATAATGCAAAAATATGCCAACAGTAACATCAATGATCATGTGCTCAGCTCAATTTAACATTCTGTGAAACAAGATGATGGCATGTGATTTTGTCATTTGTGAGATAAAAGCATCACCACTTAATCATAGCAGCTAGACATGTGAAGGCAAGGACTGCGCAAAGCTAACAATTTCTACCCTAGACAGACAAGTCTTGTTCAAAAGGAGCTTTGAAAGCAAACTTGATGATCAAATAAATTTGTTGTTCTTTTTCTTAATGCCAGGGGTTATCTGTTTGTCCACCTTATACTTTCCAATCAGGCCAAGCCTAGGCATGAAAGCCATCTGAAGCTTAAGGCGGTGATTTTGGCATACACTACACTATCCCAGTTCAAACCAATGTGCAATGGTAAGCAGTCTAGAATAGAGTAGTGCGACAAACAAACCCTCCTGGATCTTTTTCATGTAAACAAGACAAATCATGGATTTTTGATTTTGATTCAGATGAATTAAATATCTTGATGAATATCCAAGAATAAAGAACACATTTTTCAAGTTGCAAATTTTAGCATCCAAGGCACAGTGTCTTGCTGTCGAGTAGATAAAAGATAGCTAAGAGCAGTCCTGCCTAAACAAGCTAGATACACGATTGTGCGGTGAGCAAGTTTTGACTTTAGAAAGTAAAACATCATGCACAACCAATGTTCCAGACATATTTCAGAGAGCTGAGCTGTCATGATTTCTTTGAATTAACAGCAGGCATATAATAGCAAAAGATGTAAATGCAATTTCACACATAATGAGCATATGCAAGGCAATTTAAAATCAGCTCCCCCTCACAAAATGCCGTAGGGATGACAAATACCAAGTTCCCCACGCAAGTAAGCAAATCGAGATGCATCGAGGGGTTTTGTAAAAATGTCGGCAAGCTGGTGTTGGGTATCAACATATTGAAGTTCAATATCACCCTTCTCATTGTGATCTCTGAGAAAATGATACCGTACATCAATGTGTTTGGTTCTGGAGTGCTGAACCGGGTTGTTTGCAATACAAATAGCACTAGTGTTATCACAGAAAAGAGGAACACTTTTATAATCTAACCCGAAATCCCGCAAAGTGGAAACCATCCACAAAATCTGAGAGCAACAGCTAGCTGCAGCAACATATTCGGCCTCAGCCGTCGATTGTGCAACACTAGACTGTTTGCGGGAAGACCAGCAAACCAGAGAAGTACCCAGAAAATGACAAGTACCAGAGGTACTCTTCCTATCAATTCTACACCCAGCAAAGTCCGCATCAGAATAACCTCGAAGACATAAAGATGAGGATGCTGAATACCATATGCCAAATTCAAGAGTATGTTTGAGATACCTTAGGATGCGCTTAACCGCTTGGCGGTGCGAAGCTCGTGGTGAAGCCTGAAAACGAGCGCACAGACACACAGCGAAGTGTATGTCCGGCCTCGTAGCAGTCAAGTAGAGGAGGGAGCCGATCATGCTCCGGAATTCCTTCTGACCTACGGCTTCTCCATCTTCGTCAGGGTCCAATGCTACAGATGTAGCCATTGGAGTGGCGAGGGGCTTCGCATCGGACATGTCGAACTTCTTGAGCAGGTCCTTGGTGTACTTTGTCTGGTGGACAAAAGTACCTTGTTTGCTTTGCTTGATTTGCAAACCAAGGAAAAAGGTGAGTTCACCCATCATTGACATTTCAAACTCCCTGCTCATGGTATCTGCAAACTCGGCAACCAAAGCATGAGAAGAGCCACCAAAGATGATATCATCAACATAAATCTGCACTAGGAGGAAATCTTTGCCATGCTTGAGAGTAAACAAAGTTTTATCAACAAAGCCCATCAAATACCCTCGCTCAAGCAGAAAAGACTTAAGTCTATCATACCAAGCCCGAGGGGCCTGCTTGAGTCCATAAAGAGCCTTATGAAGTTTAAGGACTTTATGTGGGTACTTGGGGTTTTCAAAACCAGGGGGTTGTTTTACATAAACATCTTCACCTATGAAGCCATTAAGAAAAGCACTTTTGACATCCATTTGATAGAGTTTGAATCCCCGGGATGTCGCAAAGGCAAGCAAAATCCTAATGGCCTCAAGGCGAGCAACAGGTGCAAAAGTTTCAGTAAAATCAATCCCTTCTAGTTGAGAAAAGCCCTGAGCTACAAGCCTAGCCTTGTTTCTAACAATTGTCCCATCCTCCCCTTGTTTATTTTTGAAAATCCATTTTGTTCCAATGAAATGAACATTAGGTGGAGGATCAACTAAAGTCCAGACTTGGTTTCTCTCAAAATTTTCAAGTTCCTCATGCATGGCATTGATCCAACTAGAATCAGAAAGTGCATGACTAACATCTAAAGGCTCGAAAGAAGCAACAAAAGCAGCATTAGTGAAATGGGCATGAGAACGTGTTACCCTTTGATCAAGCTCACCAATGATCTGCTCGGGAGGGTGCATTCTTTGGACATGATGTGGAGCCTCGCGGCGGGATGCAGTCTCCCCCTCAACTTGTGCGTTGGAGTGGTCCAAGATGACCGATGTTGAGGTAGTCACTTCGGGACCTCGTGCCGAAGTAGTAGAAGCGGGGTCAGCTTCAGGGGTCGATGTCGAGGGTAGTAGGGGTTCATCCTCGAATTCTCCGGGATCTTCGTCTTCGAATAAGGTCTGTTCCATATCATGTTCATTTGCCTGTTCAAAAGCAGAACTAACAGAGGGGGTTGATTCATCAAAAGTCACATCACATGACTCGATGACAGTGTTAGTTTCCAAGTTATAAACACGATAAGAATGACCATGAGTAGAATAACCCAAAAAGATCCCGTCAGAAGATCGCGACTCAAATTTATCCAAATTTCCACGCTTTAGGATGAAACAGCGACAGCCAAAAACTCGAAGATGAGTAACCTTGGGCTGTCTCCCAAAACGTAGCTCATAAGATGTTAAGTTTAAAAATGAGCGCAAGAAAATTCGGTTTGAGATGTAGCAAGCAGTGTTCATGGCCTCAACCCAGAATTTTCTAGGAGTCCTATGCTCATCAAGCATCGTCCTAGCCATCTCAACCAAGGTGCGGTTCTTCCTCTCAACAACACCGTTCTGTTGAGGAACCCGCGGAGCAGAGAATTGATGTTCTATGCCATGCTCCATGCAAAAGTCAACAAAGAGACTATTTTTGAACTCGGTGCCATTATCGCTTCGAATGAATTTTAATGCACCAGGGAGTTCAGTGAAAAGTCTCAAAGCCAAGCTCCGAAAGTGTGAAAACACTTCATCCTTGCTGGCAAGAAAGAAGACCCAAGAGTAGCGAGAGAAATCGTCGACAATAACAAGTACATACCACTTGCCGCCTAAAGAACTAACCCGAGAAGGACCTACAGTGTCTATATGGAGAAGTTCTCCGGGCTGTTCAGTCATCACTGTGGTGACTGGCGAATGCGAAGCAGCAATCAATTTTCCATGTCGACAAGGAGCGCAAACTAAATTCTTCTCAAACTTGAGCTTGGGCAATCCTCGGATCAGACCTAGGGCGCTCAGACGAGCGAGCAATTCAAAGCTCATATGCCCTAGTCTCCTATACCACTTCCAAAGCTCAGAAGTCGAATGTGCAACAAGACAATGAGAAGAACCAGACGACTTTGAAAAATCAGCTCCAAAAACTCTCCCAACCCTAAAGATCTTACACACCACAACGCCATCAGAATCGAGCACTTGCGAAGTATCACGATGAAATCGCACTTCGAAGCCCTCATCAAGCAACTGAGATACAGACAGCAAATTGTATCCCAGGTTCTCAACCAAAGCAACATCTTTGAGAGTGAAGTTCGAATTAATTCTTACCACACCTTTACCTTTCACTCTACTCCTTCGATTGTTTCCGAAGGTGATATGTTCCCTTTGCTTGGTTGTGGTGAGGCTGGAGAACCATGCTGCATCTCCGGTCATGTGGCGCGAACAACCGGAGTCCATGATCCACGTGCCCTCCAAGCCTCGACCTGTCGCCTACACATGATAAAAACGTCTCGATCGCTCAGTGCTGGGGTGAGTAAAATAATGGCGAGGCATCTAGCACTGAGTGACACGAGTAGTAGGCACAGTAAAAGCAGACGGTCTACGCACATGAAAATCAGAATGATGCGAAGTGCGAGGTCTACCTACATGCAAAGAACGCAAAGCATGTCGAGGTCTCCTACTCTGACGAGGTACGAAGCTACTCGCCCGAGGTCTACCACCATATGGAACATGGTGAACACCTCGAGGAGCAAAACCTCTCCGAGAAGCACGAGGAGCCTCGAAAACAGGACGAGAGTAATACTCAGACTCATGCATACCTAAAGATGGGTAATGCATGTCCTGATAGCTCATCGCCTGAGCACGTCGCTCATCCTTGATGCGACGGAAACAGAAACCAATCAAATGACCCGCCCGCTGACAATAAGAACAATGAAACATTCTCCTGGGGGAAATCTCATGGGTCACAGGAGCAACTCTCACAGGCTCCTTGGGTTTCTTTTGAGTGGTTTTCTTGGGAGGATTTTTCTTGGTAGGATGAGTGGTTTTCTTTGGTGGATGGGTAGGCTTTTTGGCTGATGGGGTGTCCAACAGAGCTCTCTCTTTCTCTAGGGTGGTAGGAGAGGTAAAAACAGTTTTGGTCTTACTGTCTGAAGCTATCCTCTCAAAACCCAAACCTAGAGCTACCCCGGCTCTGTCAGCACACAACTTGGTCTTGGCCAAGAGCAAATCCATCCTACCCTTTCCCTCAGTGCATTTATTAACCACGGAAAGAAGGTATTCATTTTCAGACATGAGGTTCTCAGCTCGCTCTCTAGCAGTGCCTAGCTGGTCCTTAAGGGTAATGCAAGTGTCACAAACAGGTTGCACATCCTTAGAACTACCGGCCCTCTCCAATCTAGCCTCTAAATCATGAACATGCTTATCACGTAAATTAATGCTATCGCGTAATAAAGAGCAGTTCATGCAATCAATTATATCACGAGGTCTAGAATCCACCTCCAAAAGCTGCTTCTGTGCTGTCTCAAGCTCAGAAAGAGTTTGAGCATGAACAGAACGCAACTGAGCAAGCTCACTCATGACAACAGAACATGATTCACATTCAGCATCATCAAATTTAGACTTAAGCATGGCATATTCAGTAGAAATGTTTTCTAGCCTAAGTCTAAGGTCTTTTCTTTCTCTAGCGGCTTGCACAAGTAATCTATCCTGACCTAGCACAACTTCATTCAGCTCATCCAATTTAATTAGAAGCTGGTCAGATGATAGGTTTACCTCAGATGAGTCAAGCTCATCGCCGCTGTGATCGCTGTCGGCCATGAAGCAAAGGCCGGTGAAGTCACGTCCCTTCTTGTCCTTCTTGTCCTCCTTCCTTGGGAACTCCTCCTCCTCAGAGCTCGACTCCTCGGTTGAGGAAGTGTCGATGTCGGTGAGAGCAGCAACAAATGCTCTGGAAGCGGCCTTGGCTACTTTCTTAGCCATCTTGCCGCGCTTGCCCTTCACAAAGGGCTTCCTCTCCTTTTTGTGGTATTTGGGGCGCTCACTCTCATCTCTTTTCTTGACCTTGGGGCAATTGGCCTTAATGTGAGAGGTGTCGCCACATTCATAGCAGCCACTAAAACCACTTCTCCTCTGATCCCGTCTCTCATGATGAAAGCGGGTGAACCTCCGGGCAATGAGAGCAAGCTCATCATCAGCTAGAGTGTCCACCTGCTCCTTTGTGACGGAGACCAGGGAGGACAAAGCAAAACCATCTGCAAGAACACAAGTGCCTGATGTGCTTGGTTCTGCAGTGGTGCCACGGCTAGTGCTAGAAACCAATGCCAATGGCTGTGGCAAAGAGCTTCTGTGCACAGCAAGAGATGCCTTGGCAATCTCTGTGGACTTCAGCTTGCTAAAGAGTTCGTCACAGGTCAATGTGTCATAGCCTGTGGACTCCTCAATGCTGGATATCTTCACTTCCCATATGCTACGGTCAAGAGCATAGAGAAGCTTGATAGCCCTATCGTGATCACTGTAAGCAAGCGTCCCGTTGGACCGCAAGTTACTCACTATCGCGTCAAAGCGAGAAAACATGGCATCAACAGATTCACCAGGTGCCTGCACAAACAGCTGATACTGTTGATTGTAGGTGCTTTGGCGCCTGGCCTTAATCTGAGCAAAGCCCTCATGAAAGACAGTGAGTGTTGTCCAAATTTCCCTAGCAGTCCTAAGGTGCTGCACCCTATCAAACTCACTCCGACTCAAACCAATGAACAGTATGTTCCTTGCCTTCGAGTTGGCAATATACTGATCTTTTTCAGTTTGAGTGGTGCGGGTATCAGGGATGGAGTATTGTGAGTCCACAATCTCCCAAATTGCATTTCCTTGGCTTAACAAATAAGCCTCCATGCGCACCTTCCAGTATGCAAAATCTGTCCCATCGAACAGAGGAATTTTACTGCCTCTATCCATGTCGCCTAAAGATCACAAAACCGGTTAAGGTCAACTGGTGATCTTAACCAAGCTCTGATACCAATTGATGGACCGGAAACGGCGACCAGAGGGGGGGTGAATGGGAGCTTTTAAAATTTCTGGCTAAAAACTTAGCCTTCGGGTTCAGTTCTGTCTTCTGCGGAACAGGCTTCGAACACAACCTTCGAAGGTCTGGTTCGGAGGTACTTCGACAGCTCCGAACACAGGCTTCGCAGGAACAAAAGTTCGAAGCCAAGAAGACTTCGCTCCACTATCAACCCTCGAAAATCTACTCTGCTAAGTCAGTGCAGGCTCCGCACTTCACCCTTCGCAAGAGTGGACAGCCCTCTGAGGACTTCGACCAAGTACTTGGCGACATCAACTAGTGCTGGGCTTCGTACGCGAAGGTCTACACGCACACAAAACGGACCACACTAAGGGCTTCGACACAAGAAGCACTACGGGAAACGATCAGGGCTTCGCTAGTAAGCAGCGAGGTCTTGCCTCGTGTTACACAGAGCGACTGCACACTGAAAAACACACTTCGCGAGACAAACACCCTTCGCCAAAACAAGCTTCGGTGCACTAAGACTAGCGAGGTATGTAAAGCGAGCTCAAGCAAAAGCACAAAGAAGCAGGGCTTCGCCGCTTGAACAAGGAACACAAAATATATTGAACTCTGGATGAAAACCAGCGAGGTCTGTGTGTACAGGAGCTCAACAGTAAATGCTCAAAGTGTTAAATGTTACCTACCGAGCCCCCATATTTATAGCCCATGGCTTCACCCAAAGGAATTGACTACTCTACCCCTAGGGTTTACATTCATTTTGTCTCTTCAGAACTAAGGGGTACAAAAGGTAGTCCACCTTTATTCTGGAGGCTTCTCTATCAGCTCTGCAGAGGGGACAGTGTCAGCTTTTTTCAGAACAGACAGTGTCAGCCTTTACAGTGTTGACTTCTGGAACCTCCCTTCGCACTGGAGGGTGCGGTAGCTTCGGCGAGAAGCCTGCAGCCTGTTGGCCTTCGCTCCGCCGAAGAAGTCCTTCGATACAGTGACGGTTTTGAGCCGAAGCCGTCAAAGCCCTTGGGCCTTCGCACCACCACCTCCGGAGTGGATCACTACGGCTTCGCAGCTACTCCCAGCTCGAACACCGTCCGTCCGTTTACCGAAGCCATGCATGGCCGAAGCACCTCAAGTCATCCTCACTCCGAAGCCCCACCTTCGGAGTACCACCCTTCGAAGTCCCTCCTTCGTCCAAGGCCTCCGCATGAAGCATTCCATGAGCACTTCGTCGCAGTGTCTCTGCCCGAGCACACTCCTCGACGAGCCTCACCCGGACCATGCCTTCGATGCACCTCGACTTCTGAGACCTTCGTCGGGTACCTTCGAGTGTCTCCCTCCGGAGCACACTTCGAACTCCTTGCCTCCGTAGAGGACTTGATCCACCAACTCCGAAGTCACTCCATTCGGAGTACCTTCGAAGTGCCTCACTTCCGAGGACTTTGTCTCGAAGTACCTTCAGCCGGAGCCACGCTCCGCACTCTCTGCCTTCACCTGGCACGCCTCGAGCCGAGGACCGACCCGGACCACCTTCGCAGCCACCGTGACGGAGCTCCCCGCTCCCCTGGCATCAAGCCTCCCGCTTGACCCAGGTTCACCTGGCTCGAACCTTGTCCGTCGCCTCCGAAGTCCCTGCGCACCACAGAAAAACAGACAAGTGTATCCAGTACTCCGGAGACCTCTCCGGGTTAGCAACCTCCGGTACACACTCCGGTGTACCGCCCAAAATACCGAAGCCATCGGTACGAACCCTGTCATTGTGTACTGCCGGACCCCTCCGACAGGCACACTCCGCTGCACAGCTGCAGCAAGCAAACACCGAACACCCTTCGGTGAAACCACCTCCGAAACAACCTTCGGAGGCACCACCTCCGAAGCCCCTTCGGAGGTACCCTTCGAACAGAGGGTAAAATCCTGTCAATCACTCATCACAAAACACCGAAACCAACCCTTGGTTTCTCAAAAATTGATGCTTATTACAAGGAAATCCGCAAACTAGAAGACAACTTCTCTCGCCTTAAGTTTCATCACGTGCCTAGGGATGATAACTCAGCTGCTGACTTCTTGGCTAAACTCGGATCTTCAACAGCTCCTATGCCAAGCGGTGTTTCCTCCAAAAACTTCCTAAGCCATCAATCCAACTTGATGTAGATCGGCCTTTCTAGGCCTAACAAGATCCATCTGTATTGATCATCACCAACGATGAAGAAGACTGATAGTAACAAATTACTGATTTTATTCTCACTGCCAAAACTACTAAAGATAAAGATGTTGAAATTCATCTTTCAAGGAGTAAACAATCTGTTATGGTGGTATCATACTTATACAAAAGAGTTGATCAACCCGAGTGCTTATGAATTGTGTCAATAAAGCAAAAGGGTCAGAAATCCTTAAGGATCGAGATACACTCAAGGATATGTCGAAATCATGTTGATGCTTGCACACTGGTGTAGGACCGAAAGTAGCGACCAGAGGGGGGGTGAATGGGCGCCTAAAAATTTCTTACTCAACTATATCGAAAACCTAACACCCAACCAATTTATCCGGACAAACAATATTAGTAAAGTAAATTACTGGTACTTTAGTTGTCTATCCTAAAAATGACCGGTGTCCTAATTCAAATGATATTAAAGCTAAACTAAAAGAATCAATGCAGTAAATAAAAAATGGTACTAGAAATATTTAATGACGTAATAAAAAACACTAAATATATTAATAAAATGTTCAGACTACAGTCTAAAATAAAATACTAATTAACTGAATAAAATATTGATCATCCAAAAATTAATTCAGAAATAACCTAAAAATATTTCAGGTAAAGACTAGAATTAAAAATACTACTGCGACTAATAAATTTTTCTTTACTTTTTATATAGGCAGATTAAACAGATATAAATAAAAATATGCTATTACTAAAAATAATGTGGTAGATTAAATTAACATGAAATTTCTAAACAAATTTTCCGCTATTTAACTAATAGATGGTTATCTCTAAAAATGATCTACTAAAAAATAGGAGATTAGAAACTAACCTGCATTTGAGCCACGATTGCGCCGAGAAATTTTCACCTGCACTGATGACGCCTAGCCGCGCGCTAGCCCAGCTTCCGCACGTCGGCCGGAGCAATTGCTGCCGCCGAAAGCTGGCTTGTCCCGCATGCAAATTCTGCACAAGCAATGTGAAAAAGCGCTGGTAGCAGTGCTCTGAAGATTCCTGCCACACGGACGGGCTCCACGCAGGAATAAAGAAAAGAAAAAATTGTGTCGACGCCATGGATCTCCGTGCAGCCTTTGCTGTGCTAGCCGCTGCAAAAAAAAATTCCTGTAGCCGTGCAGAAGGACAGCCGTGGGAAAGGAAACTCCCGCCGGGAT
The DNA here is from genome assembly GCA_019279435.1 of Zizania palustris. Taxonomy (NCBI): domain Eukaryota; kingdom Viridiplantae; phylum Streptophyta; class Magnoliopsida; order Poales; family Poaceae; genus Zizania; species Zizania palustris. The sequence continues at coordinate 77,643,068 of JAAALK010000289.1, read as the reverse complement.
CGTCACGCACCGCGCTGCTGGCTGCCGAAAAATTTTCTCCCGTCGCGTGGAAAGGAGTGGTGGCAACGAAAACCGAAGAGCAATTTTTTTGGTGGACTGCAGATTGATCTATTGAAACAGTCATCTATCCCCACGGGGATAGGGGCCTATTTATAGGCGACTCCTAATACATGAAAAGACTAATTTACCCCTAGGGTAAATTAACACTACTCTAAAATAAATTCCGAAAATTACTAAAATATTCTTAGAAAAATCTCCTAACTCAACTAAAAATATTCGAAACTTAAAAACTAAATATTAATATCCTAAAAACAAATTAATCATAGGTTTTTAGTTTTGCACCAAAACTGACAAAGCGTCCACCGTCTTCGCACCGGGTACCCGGATTGGGCCGACCCGACCCAGCAGCTTCCTCAGCCCGGCAATTGCTCGCCGCCCATGTACCTGAGTCAAACGCAGTCAACAGACCAGTGGATCATCTGCCGCTCCTAGCCATGTACCCGGATTGGGCCAGCCCGACTCCGCGGCTCCTCTTCCCGGCTGTCGCTCGCTGCCCATGTACCTGAGTAACATGCGCCTCAGACTCGACAAGTCTTCATATCTCACTTCCTTTGACTTCCATTGACAATCACTCATCACATCTGGAATATCAAAACCATATTCTTCAACATGGTTTCTCAACTGGTCGGGAAGGCCATTAGGTCAGGCTTCTACTACTGACTACTAATGAAGATGCCAAGCAGCTCATTCGAAGTTGTGAAGAATGTCAGTTCTTTGCCAAGCAGCATCATCTCCCTTCTCAAGACCATCCCAACCTCATGGTCGTTCGCATGTTGAGGACTTGGTATGGTTAGACCTTTTCCTAAGACCCCCAGGGATATGATCGTCTTTTTGTGGCTATCGATAAATTCACCAAGTGGATAGAAGTCATGCCTCTAAGAACAATCACCGCCAAAAAAGTCACATAGTTCATCCTAGGAATAATCTACTAATATGGAGTTCCCCACTAGATTATAACAAATCTCGGGATCCAGTTTACCGGCAATGACTTTTGGCCAAGTAGAACGAGCTAATTACATGATACTTCAAGGGTTGAAAGCCACAGTTTATGATCCCCTCAGTAAATATGGCATCTGATGGTTGAAAGAATTACTAGCAGTTCTTTGGGGTCTTTGCATTCATCCAAGTCATGCCACTAGTCAGACTCCATTCTTCCTTGTTTATGGATTGGAGGCCATTTTGCTAATGGATATGTTACATGAGTTCCCTAAGATTCAGCACTATCAAGAAGGCGCTACTGAGCAGACAATAGAAGAAGACATCGAAAGACTTGAAGAAGCTCGTCTGGCCACTACAATACAACCTGATTGGTACCAGCAAGGCTTGCGAAGGTATCATGATCTCAATGTGTCGGGTTGGGCTTTTCAAGTAGGAGATTTGATTCATCACCGAGTACAATCTGCAATCGACCCCCACAAGCTATCAGCTCCATGGGAGGGACCATACATCATCTCCTAAGTAACCCGACCAGGTTCATATCGCTTGATGCGTGAAGATGACCAAAATATTACAAACTCCCAGAACATTGAGCATCTTTGACGTTTTCATCCTTAAAACAATAAGCTAATTTTTTATTTTATTTGGATTAACAAAGATGTTCGCTTTTTTTCAAGTTGGTCTTTGTCTTTTTTTCCCTTGAACCCGAGTATTTGTGCTTTTATCACTCTAACCTATAAGCTTATGATCCGCTCTAACTTGGTTATTGCTGATCTTTTTGCCCACTCGGGGGGCTTAGGTCGTGCTCTATTTGCCCTGATTGAGTCTCAGTGTGTTCTCGACTACTTGTGATGCCGATAGTTCTAAACAATATAAATTTGCAAAATTTTGTGTAATTCTAAACCCTAAGTTCAAGCTTCAAAAGAACAGCACGAGCTTTATTTTCGTCAAAATCGTGGCCATTGAGACCCCAAATGATGCTATTCCGCTGTGCTGCATCTAGCATCACTTCATCAGGCATCATTACCATTTGATTCTCCAACACAATCTCAGTAGTCCTTATTTTTGAGAAAATTCAATTTGACTTGGTTTCTTTGTGAAATTTATTTATTGTTTGTTTTAATTGCAATTTTCGGACGTAGGGCAAACACCCACTAGCTGAAAATTCTTAGCCTCGTGAAATTTAAAACTCTACGATGGAAGGGAATACTCTTACCATCCTTTAAGATGTATAGATTTTGAGAGTTTTGGATAAATTTGATGAGTTTGAGTAAGATTAGTAAAAAGAATAAATAAACGACGAGAGTTCAAATTATAAAGACAGCGATAGATCTCATGGACAAAAAATTGAACTTAATCCTAAAATAATAAGATGGACTTATAAGAAAATTGGCTATCTTTAGCAGATAAACAGATTGAGTTGAAAACACTTACCAAAATTTTCTTCAATATCGATTCATTCAATACACTCTTATCAGAAATAAAAATTCCAAAGAGAGATGTCCTTTTACTGAAAAAGATAAATATATTTCTACTAGCACTACAAGAAAATAATAAATTTTCGTCGGCTTTTTTAATTTTCGTCGGCATTTTCGAAAGCCGACGAAAATTAATTAATTTTCGTCGGTCTACATGAGCCGACGAAAATTAAGTTAACTTCCGTCGGCTTTAACTGCAGCCGACGGAAGTTAACTTAACTTCCATCGGCCCAGCTCTCAGCCGACGGAAGATACTTTTCCCCAAAATTAATGACGCACCCTATTTTTCCTTGGCACGCTTAGGTTTTCCCAGCCTCCCTCACCCTTGCCCTCCGCGCGCCTCTCGCCTCCCCGCCGCCGCCTCCAGCCCACCTCCATGGCTTTGCTCTCCGCCGGCCACCCACCTCCGGGCCTCGCCCGCCGCCTCCGCGCCTCACCCGCCTCCCGGCCGTCGCCTCCACGCCTCCTCGCCTCCCTGCGGCCGCCTCCACCCCACCTCCATGCCTCCCCACCTCGCCGTCCGGCGGCCACCTGCCTCCGCACCTCTCCTGCCTCCCCGCCGCCGCCTCCAGCCCGCATCCATGCCTCCCCACCTCAGCCCTCTGCTGGCCACCCGCCTCCCCACCTCAGCCCTCCGCTGGCCACCCGCCTCCACGCCTTGCCCGTCGCCTCCATCCCGCGTCGACGCCTCCCCACCTCGCCCTCCGCCGGCCCCGTGGTAAGCGGTAACTCACTCGCTCCCACGCCCCCTCTTCCTCCCCGGCTCCCCCCGTGCACATATTACTTATGGAGATGATTCTGTGGAACTCTCACTGGTCCAATACCCTCTTATTTATCTTTTGTATCACAGGACCGTGATGGATTTGTCATGGGGGAAGGGGCTGGTGTGCTTCTTCTGGAAGAACTTGAGCATGCAAAGGTTCCATTCAAGCAATTTCCATGGTTCCTTGTTTGTCAAATTTATCTATTTATCTGGTTGGTTCATAGTGATTTTATTCAAATGCTAAGAGCTTCCAATATGGATATACATTTTGCAGCAAAGAGGTGCAGAAATATATGCTGAATTCCTAGGAGGAAGCTTCACATGCGATGCATACCACATGACTGAGCCACATCCTGAAGGTTAAGAATATGGTTATACCTTATGTATCTGTTATTTTGTTATTCCATTTGTGGTTCTCCTGTTTTCCTCATTTTTGATGGTCTATATAGATACTAATATTATGCTGATATAATATCAGGGAAAGTGGTTATCCTTTGCATTGAAAATGCGCTAGCAGATGCAGGAGTAGCAAAGGAAGACATTAATTATGTAAATGCCCATGCAACATCCACACAGATGGGTGATTTGAAAGAATTTGAGGCTCTTAGCCGTTGTTTTGGCCAAAATCCTCAGGCATGCCTCCTGATTTCAGAAATCTTATATTTCTTTTGAAAACCTTTGCAATTTCTATTGATTCTGAGTTCCATATATTAAAGCTTTTACTGTAATGCAGCTTAGAGTAAACTCAACAAAGTCAATGACAGGCCACTTGCTAGGAGCTGCGGGTGGAATAGAAGCTGTCGCTGCTATACAAGTAAGTATTCATATTTGAACTCACTACAGAATAAGTTTTTTTTTGTTGTGGGGTAGTTAGAAATGTGCCATTATAGCCTGTGACTCTGTGAGTTCCCTCCAGGAAGGTGGTACCCATGAGTTTTCCCATCATGTGAGTGTGACCTAACTCATGTATCCACCATGGAGACTTGGAGAGTACTTTAAGTTGTTTGTTGTTTACCTGTATGTCATCTCTTCAAAGGAACGGTCATTACATTTATGCTATCCTGAACTCTGAAGTCTAAAGGAACTGTCAGACAAACTGCCAAACAAGTTGGATTAACAATTATAATGAAATTTTTTCATTCTATGTGCTTCAGATTGATATATGTGCTTCAGTGTTCGTGGGCTAAGAGGACTTGGACTGCAACCAGATATTTTAGGATGTCACAGTACCGAGGTACATCATCTAGCCATTTTTTCATTCTTCGCAGCGTTCAATGGTTCATTTCCTTTGCGTGAAGACAATTTTGTGCATTATGGCAAGCGTTCTTACCATTATGGCAAGCGTTCTCTTATGCTATTTAAGCTTCTTACCATTATGGCAAGCGTTCTCTTATGCTGTTGTACTAGTTTTACAGATAGTGATATCACTGGAGTGGAGTGGGCAATGGCAGAGCTGGTCAGGAAACCCAGAGCGCAAAAGAAGCTGCAAGAAGCTGTTCAGAATGTAAATGGCACTGTATCACAAACTATTTTTTTTAAAGTAAAAGGTAACTTCCGTCGGCCACACATTAGCCGACGGAAGTTACTTTTTTCGTTTTTTTTGTTTTCCGTTAACTTCCGTCGGCCATACATTAGCCGACGGAAGTTAAGTGTGTTTTAGCTGACGTGGAAAAATACCCTGATAACTTCCGTCGGCCATGTCAAGCCGACGGAAGTTAGTTAACTTCCGTCGGCGGCCGACGGAAGTTAGCTAACTTCCGTCGCCTCGCTTCCGTCGGCCAAAGGCCGACGGAAGTTAGCGTTTTGCCGACGGAAGTTGGCTTCTTCCGTCGGGAAAGGGCTAACTTCCGTCGGCCTTGCCTGGATTGTTGTAGTGTAGTTAAATTGCTAATAAATTACTACCACTTGTATAAATATATTACGATAATGTATTTATCCAACATTTATTTAATACTAAGAAACAAAAGCACAACAGGAGGGAAGCTTGCTGATGATCAAATTAATATATCTTCAAATAATATAAATCTCTTCCCTTTCGTCTTTTGTTCATTTTTCTATCACTAATGGCTATGCGTATGGATCCCATTCGGCAAATGTAACATATTTATTTGTTGGTAGTCAAATACAATTATAATTAATCAACCAAGTTGATTTCTCAACATAAAAAACTGGACACACTTGTACCATCCAAAATTCATGAGAATTAGCAAAATGTTTGTCCATGTACAAAAGCGCTCCTTGTCCATTTAAAAAATATAAAGAATATCTCTTCTATTTTTTCTACAAAATAATAATGTTTGTGCATGCTCAAACCACTCCCTCAGCAAACCACTTTTTTTAAAAAATATAAAGAATATCTATTTTAATTATTGGAAAAACATAATAATGTTGATAACTGATAAGCATTCGCGATGCTCTTATATGTTCTCTGATGCATGTAAGCCAGGTTAATTAGTCAGAGGCAGGATCAAGAAGCTAAGTCGTCAACACTAGTTCATGCATATGCCTTGATCTTAATTAACTCACATGAGATGATGCATAGTTTTGAGTCTTGTGCCCGTGGAATCCGTGGCAAACAATCACACGGCCTCATGATCTAGCTAAAGCTAGCTCATGGAGATGGGAAATCTATTAGTCCAATGCTTATATTAATCTGCCCCTTAATGCTCACTGGAATCTTAACACCGATCCTCTAGACCTCTAATTGGAATCCCAATGAGCAGATCTCATTGACAACTCGGGTCAATTCCATGCTGGCCATTGAATAATGCATAGGAAATGCAAAGCTAATGTGACAGCATTGGTTAAAAATACTTTCAAGCTGCAGCATAAACAAGAAAAATTATAGCTTATTGGAGAGATTTATATATATATATACTACTTGCTTTGTTTTTGGATCTAACGAAAACATCAATTTTCTGTTGCTCTAGCTCATCTCGATCGAACAGAAGTTGATCCGTGTATAATTGAATCAGGCCGACAATAAGCACACTGTTCTAAGTGATCAAGAAGTACCCCTGAAGAAACAGCTGTTAGTTTGCTTTTAGATTTTAGCTATGCTCGCTCGCCGTGGGATCTTCGCAGTTCCAAAAAAGTTTTTATTATAATGGTGTGGTCGACATTTATCTGAAAATGTGTTCTTTCTCATCTATCTACAAGCAGTAATTAATGGTGAAACACATGTGTTTTATAGCAAGAAACAAGAGTGTTTGTCGATAAATCCAGGTTGAAAAAGCAAATCTAAGTTTGTTTACAAATTTAAAATGAAAAAATCAAACCAAATTTAAGTTTATTTATAAATTAAATTTTGTTTTACAAATCTAAGTTTTGTAAATATTCAAAATGAAAAAGAACAACCAAATTCAATTTGCTTTACAAATCTATGTTTGTTTTACAAATTCAAGTTGAAAAAGTAAATCTAGGTTTATTTAACAATTACAAGTTTATTTTACAAATTCAAATTGAAAAATAAAATCCAAATTTAATTTGTTTTACAAATCCAAGTTGAAAAAGGAATTCCAAGTTTGTTTTAAAAGTTCAAATTGAAAATGGAAATCCAATTTTAAGTTTATTTTACAAATTCAAGTTTGCTGTACAAATCGAAGTTTATTTTACAAATTCAAATTGAAAATGGAAATCCAAATTTAATTTGTTTTACAAATTCAAGTTGAAAATGAAAATCCAAGTTTGTTTTACCAATTCAAATTGAAAAGGGGAATCCAAATTTAATTTATTTTACAAATCCAAGTTTTTTTTCAAATTCAAGTTGAAAAAAATCCAATTTTAATTTGTTTTACAATTCCAAGTTTGTTTTACAAATTCCTGTTGAAAAATTAAATCCATGTTTAATTTGTCTGTAATATTTCTATTGGACGAAAAATCAAAAACTATCTTTTTAACACTGGTTTAAAACATGAGACAGTACTAATAAGTACAGTTAAAAAAATCAGTATTCGCATTTTACCCAAAATGACTTACTAATTGGTAATATTTCATGCAAATTTCATCCATGTCTCTTTGTTGTTTGTGCCAAGCATTTTAGTATAGGTTTATAAAATAAACCGTCACTAAAAGATAGTAAGTCTGTAATGAAAGTTTTGCGTGTATCTCCTCTGATCCTATGCTTGTCAGACTCTAGTATTAGTTTGTAACCTCAACCGGTACTAAAGCAGACTATATAAAGAGGGGCCATGTCTATTGTTGTTTCATTCTATCTTGTCCTTTACACTTTAGTTTCTTTCCTTCTTGTTTTTTATAGTTTTTTAGCTTTCGTATGTTCTGTAAGTTCACTTCTGTCATCTTGTTCACGTTGTTCACATTTTAGTAGTACTTACATTTTTTTCTTTGTTATGTGTAGATTTGAATCATGTCATCAACATCCAACAACTTGTCATCGACGTCATTGCATAATAAGTGACAATATACCACGGGGTTATCCGCGATATGTATTTGTTTAGGTATTGTGGGGTATGTGGACCAATCTGATGGTTATCTCTAACTAAGAGACAAAGAGAGGATTTTTAGACAAGTTCAGACCTCTCGAACAATAATAATCCTACTCCTATGTGCGTTGTATGAGCTCTTAGGCGTGAATGTCCTTTGGCTCCTTTGAGAATATGAAAAAATGTGCCCCCTTTAGGTTATCAACCTAATCCCTTTATACGAGAGGGATCAGGGGTTATAAATGGTGATTAAGTCACCCTATAAACAACCGATTTAGAGTCTAACATCGAGTTTCATGAGCAATAAATGATTGATAACAATGATAATAATCATTGATCATGGAGATTAATAATGGCCTGGCTTTTTATGATGACCGTTGGAGTGCAAGTGGTCGGGAGACCCCCCATCCCAATTGCGGGACTCGGGAGTATCATATGACTTCAATATTTGACTGAGTGGAGGATGTTGAACATTGACCGGTTAACTAAAAAGAGATCGAGATGAAGCCAAGATCATATCCTCGAAAACATCCTATGAGCAGCTCTTTGCGGTACAAAAATGAAGTTGAGTAGTCGGAAATGGCTTCATTTTTTTATATTAATGTGTTTTCCTTCGGGCAGTCCACCACTTAGGTGCACCTATCGGGTGCATCCCCTGAGACTAGAGCTTCTTTGGAAAATAAGTTCTAGTCTCAAAAATATTTTAAATCCACTTCTTCAGTGAATTGGCATATGGCAAAAATGAGACAGATATAAGGACTAGTAGTCCAATTGAGTGGTTTTTTGCGAAAAGATGTTAGTTGGAGCAGTTCGGTGCAATGGAGTGCTCGTGGGTCCCATCTCGACGAAAAGAAGTTTGTTCCCATAGACCAGCGCTTGTCAAGATTGACAAGTGTGATCCATGTAGTTTCTAAGGCCGCCTTTCAGATGCTAGCTTGATAAACTGCATGTGCCAATTTGTGCCTTGATATCCGTTATTGGATCTACAGTCTCCGGTAGGATGGTACAGTAGAAAATATGTTTATAGACACGTTTAAAGCCGAGGATTGGTTCGAGACGTGTCCCAAGGCTATCATGACAAATTGGGGAGTTGAACTTTCGTGCGGAAGCTTTATAAAAAACTTGATTGAGAGTGCTTCCCCCTTCCACAAGGTTCAAGTCTTTAGCCTTCATCTTCTTCCTTGAGCCCATCATCTAAGCCCGAGTTCGTTGGCACCTCGCAACCCTAGCCGCCATTACTGGTGTGTAATTTATTACCGCGAGGCAAGACATCTTTTCAACCTTCGACTCATGCACTCTTCAAGATCCACTCAGTTAGCCATCATGGTGCCTAAGACATGGTGAACTAGTTAGAGGAGTTTAAGAGCTCAAAGGCAAGTACGAAGTTGATTGACATGTTGGAGGAGAGGGGAGTTCTTTCGGTGAAGGCATTGTCATTGTGGTGCCTAGCAGTCAGTGAGACGTTCCTGACCCTAAACTCCAAAGAGTTGGTGCTTTTTGAATCTTTATTTTCTCGCAGGATTGGCCTGCCAACCCATCCTTTCTTTCGGGGCTTGCTCCATTACTACGATATTTCCCTTTACCATCTCAATCCCAATTCCATTTTATAGGTCGGCATTTTTGTTCATCTTTGTGAAGATTTTCTTTGTATTGATCCCCATTTCAACCTTTTTGCACTTAATTCTGCTTAAGGCCGAATACTAGAAAGACAATGGTCAGCAACTGTGATTTGTATCTGAGAGAGGGGAAGGCAGACGAGTACATTTTGGTGCCACTCCCATCCTCCAATAAGGGATGGCACTCATGTTGGTTTTATGTTGCCAATAATGAGCCGACCCTTTTTCTAGAGATCGATTGAGTGCTAGTGTCGGCACTAGACTAGACTGACCGCTACTAGACTGACCCTTTTTGAAAATTTGGGGTGTTACATCCCTTCTCTTGCTCACATGGTATTGGCAACACCATTGTACCTGTCCATCTCAATTCGTCTTTGGGTATTGCAAACCCAACATGTGTCTCGTCCTCGGTGGCTTCGACAACATCGACTCTTCAGTGTCTTCTTCCTTAATGACTACCATGATCGTGTCACCGTCTTCATCTAATCTTGGTTCGCTAGTACCATTCCATGTGCATGATCATTGGCATCTATGCATCTGTATGCATCTTGTCTTTCTCCTTCTATTTCCGGTTCGGTGCTGCGAAGTGATCCTCCTTTGAGCTCTGTTGGTGTCATAGCTTCATCTCCGAATAATAGTCTGAAAGGAGTGAAGCTGGTAGACCTTGTCTGAGTTGTCCGGATGGACCATAGGATCTTTGGGAGCCCTTCGGTCCACAATCCTTTTGCCAATCCCACTATTCTTCGATTCAGCCCTGACAAGATATTACCATTGGCTCTTTCAACAGCTCCATTAGATTGAGTATGTCTTACTGTAGCAAAACATAGTTGAATGCCTAGGTCTTCACAGAATTTCCTAAAGGGTTCTGCATCAAATTGTGTTCCATTATCCACTATCAGCTGCTGAGGCACTCCGAACTAGCATATGATATTCTTCCAGAAAATTTTTTGAACATTATTCGAAGTGATAGCTGTTAGGGGCTCTGCTTCGACCCAGTTTGAAAAGTATTCGATTGCTACCACTGCGAACTTCAAAATTCCTTTTGCTACTGGGAAGGGACCAATAAGATCCATGCCCCATCTGGCCATTGGCCATACTGGAGCAATGACTTGAAGAGCTGTTGGTGGGCGATGACTCCTTCGTCCCATCCATTGACACCCTTGGCAAGTGCGGACCAAGCTCTTCGCATCAGCTACTATTGTAGGCCAATAAAGCCCCTGGTGAAGCGTTTTTCCTGCCAAAGCCCAAGGGGCCAGATGGCTACCGCAAAGCCCTTCATGAATTTCTCAAAGAATTTCTTGACCTTCGGCTTGAGATATACATCGGAGCAGAGGGGAACATACTCCGGCCTTGTATAAAATACCGTTGATTATGTGATAATTCCGAGTTCTAAGCTTTAACCTCGAAAGTTGTGGCCCTTCGGACATATTTGCTTCTCCTTGCAACAATTCCATAATTGAACTTCGCCAATCTGTACTTGGAATACAAAGGACTTCCGCAGCAGGAATTTGTGGCACCGAAGGTGTACTGAGTTCTTCATAAAAAGCTTCTTCAGGTATGTCCATAGCTCCGGCTGCAGCTTTTGCTAAGATGTCAGCTTGCATATTTTCTGCTCTAGGTATACTCCGAATGGAAATCCCTTTAAATGCTGCTTCGATCTTAAAGATTTCTTCTTAGTACTTTGCAAGCTGTGGATGCCGAACTTGGAAGCTCTTGTCTACGTGCCCTGCTACAATCTGAGAATCTGTCTTAATAACAACTCTTGTAGCCCCTAGAGCACGTGCCTTTCGAAGTCCCAATAAAATTTCCTCATACTCCGCTGTATTATTGGTAGACTTAAAGTTGAGTCTTGCGGAGTACAGTGCCTTTTGCCCTGAAGGAGAAATTATCACAGCTCCGACACCTGCTCTAGATGCTTGGAAAGCTCCATCAAAATAAATAGTCCAAATCCCTTCACTTGGCTTTTCCGGAGCCCATGCTGCAGGGGGAGTCCACTCTGCCACGAAGTCCGCCAACACTTGCGACATAATTGCTGTTCTTGCCACAAAGGATATGCCGAAGGGTGCTAACTCAACAGCCCACTTCCCAACTCTTCCAGTGGAATCCTTACTTCGGAGCATATCTCCCAAAGGATATGAAGTTGGTACAATTACATTATGTGCCAAGAAATAATGCCTTAGCTTCCTCGAAGCCATTATCAGAGCATAAGTGAATTTCTCAAGCTCGGAATATCTTGTTTTTGCTCTGGACAATGCTTCGGACACAAAATAAACTGGATTTTGTACCAACTTCCCATTGAAATCAACCTCTCTGACAAGGACTGCGCTGACAGCAGAGCCAGTAGCTGCAAGGTACAGGAGTAGGGTTTCGTCCGCAACAGGCACCGTGAGTGTAGCAAGGTTACTGAGATAATTCTTAATATCTTCAAAGCTCTTTTGACACTCCGGTGTGCATGCAAAATCTTCGGACCCTTTCAATTCTTTGAAAATGGGCAAACTTCTCTCCGCAGACCTTGCCAGGAATCTGCTAAGTGCTGCAAGACGACCGGTCAGCTTTTGCACTTGCTTTAAATTCTCTGGGGAGCCATCCTCTGCAACGCAGTTATCTGAGTGGGGCTAGCTTCTATCCCTCTACTTGAAACTAGATACCCTAACAATTTTCCAACCTGCGCCCCGAAGATACATTTTTCGGGTTTAAGACCGATCCCACATGCCCGAAGGCTATTGAATGTTTCTGCTAAGTCTAGGCTATGTTGGTGCTTTAAAGCACTCTTTATTACAATATCATCCATATAGGCCTCTACATTACGACCTAATTGATGACCTAGAGCCTTAGCAATTAACCTCAAAAACGTAGCCCCGGCGTTTCTTAAGCCAAAGGGCATTCTTACATAACAAAAGACTCCTGAAGGAGTTACGAAGCTTGTCTTGATTTCATCTTCGCGCTTTAACCAGATTTGATGATATCCGGAGTACGCATCGAGGAAGCTTAATAACTCTGAACCGGCGGTGGAGTCAACCAATTGATCAATTCGGGGCATGGGGTAGGGGTCGCGGGGGCATGCTTTATTCAGGGATGTAAAATCAATACACATGCGCCACTTCCCGGAAGATTTCTTCTTAACGAAGACTGGGTTGGCTAACCACTCCGTATGGGCCACTTCTCTGATAATCCCAGCCTTCAGCAACTTTTCAACTTCGTCTTTAGCGAGGATAGCTCTCTCCGTAGATAACTTCCGGAGTCCTTGTCGAACAGGCCGTGCCTTCGGGTTCACAAGTAGACTATGCTCAATAATATCCCGACTGACTCCGGTGATGTCTTCATCAGACCAAGCAAAGACATCTAAATTCTCCTCAAATACTTTCTCTAACGAAGTAGCAACTTCTGAAGGCAAGTCTTTGCCAAATTGAAATGAATATTCCTTGTCATCTTTGACAATAACCTTCGTTGCAATCTCTCCTTCGGGACTTGGTCTTGGGAAGGATTTCTTCGAAGATTCATTGGGAGCAGGGAAATCCTCCGGATTATCTTGCATGCTGTTAACCTGTCTCGGGTCAAGAGGAGGGCCATGACCATACTCCGCTCTTCGCGCAGTGGCCTGATCTCCGAAAACAGTGAGCACTCCCGCCTGTGTGGGCATCTTCATACATAGGTAATTATGATGCGCCACGGCTCCGAATTGATTCAACATGCCTCTTCCGAAGATGACATTGTATGCATATGGAGCATCCACAACATCGAAGATCACTTCCTTTGTCCTGGCCAGTGGCCCCTTTCCGAAAGTAACTTCCAGTCCAATTTGGCCAAGGGCATCAAGAGGGGCTCCTGCAAAGCCTTGTAAAGGACGGGCTGCTGGGAGAAGATGCTTTTTGGAGATGCAGAGTTGATCAAAAGCTTGGACAAAAATAATATATGTCGAACTCCCTCCGTCAATTAGCACTCTTCGAACCTCAGTTCCTGCTATGTCGGCAGTGATGACAAGTGGTTCTGCATGTGGAAATTTTATACCAGCTGCATCATCTGCGGAAAAAGATATTGGCACATGGGACCATTCGAGCATAGCAGCTGCAGATGAAGAGGTTCCAATATGGCCCACTTCTCTAACATATTCTCTTCTCTGCCTCTTTGACATACTTCCGAGGGTCCCTCCTCCGGAGATGGGGAGGACTACTCTTTTTCCTCGATCTTGCCCCTCTTCTTGCTTCGGAGGTGGCATAACATTGACCACCGGAGGGCGTCTTGCCGGATCGAAGTTCTCTATTCGCGCCACAGCCTGGACAGGCTTTGGACGCACTTCAACCGGAACTCGGTCAGTAGCGCCTCTACCCGAAGCTCTTTCCAAGTACTCTCCTCTCAAGGCAAGTATAGATTTGCACGCGTCAGTTGCGTGACTCTGATTTTCACCATGGATACAGCAAAAAAAGGCATGGGCTTTGCTAGCCGGTTTCCTTGGTGGCCTCCAACCGCTAGTCTTGCTTCCTGAAGGTTGCGGAGCCCTTTGGGTAAACTTCTACGGGGGTGAAATGTTCAAAACTTTCGAACGAGGATGCTTTTGCCCCCGACGCCTTTCATGCTGAACTTCGAAGCTGGGCCCTTGCGGCTGTGCTGAAGTTTTTACTTCCAACTTAACTTCTTGCACTATTGACGGAGTTGCAGCAGTTCTCCGAAGCCATCCCTCTTCTGACCTTGCATATTCTTCGAAATAAGACATCAACTGAGAAACAAAAGATATATTTTTCCGGTGAAGTTTATCAAGGAGGCCTGCATGAATAACTCCCTCTCGAGTTGCGTCAACTACTGAAGACGTAGATAACCCTCGAATTTGCGACTTCGTATGAGCGAAGCACTTGAAGTACTGTCTTAAGGTCTCTCCGGGAAGCTGTTTCACCTGGAAAAGGTACCCTGAAAATTACTCACGAACTTCTTCCTCAACTTCCCCCATGAACTGATTGATCCTGGCTTCAGAGACCAGAACCACCGCAAAGCCACTCCTTGGAGGGCTAGGGGAAAACATTTGGCCATATTATCTCGCACTCTCCCGCTGGCTTCAATTGCTAATGCATAAGAACGGGCAAACTCTCCAGGATCTTCATCTACGGAATATTTGCAAAGCTTCGAAGTTTTAAACTTAGGATCGAAGCGCACTTTCTGCAACTCAGGATGCAGCCGAGATTCGGTGTCGAAGGATGCGTTCTCTGGGGCTTCAGGATAAATAAGTTCATCGTCTTCGGGCACTTCAGGGATGACCGGGGTGGGCTGAGAACGAAGCCTATCTGCGGCTTCTTGCCGCCACCTTGCTACTTCAGCTTGGAGACTGGCCATTTGAGCACCCATATCACCAAGACCATCTTCATCTCCTCCGGAAGGATCTTCCGGGTGTTGAGAACCGTAGGGATCGGTTCGAAGTGGAACTTGAGGTGGAAGAGGGACTCCGGCTGGCCGAAGTATAGATGGAGTTGGTGGAGGAAATCTGTATGCTCGAGGAAGGGGAATCCCTTCCGGAGTTTGAGGTGGAGGAAATGTCGAAGGTCCTCCGACCTCAACTGTGTCTGAAGATCTTGCTCCAGAGGTCCGAGGAGACCTCCGAACAGGATTACCACCTGCACTCCGCTTAGGAGGCATGGTTTGATAACATGGTAGAGAATGAAGTTTTTTGGACTAAGTTCCCCACGGTCGGCGCCAACTGTTGGCGTAAAAGATTACGCTAACAGGTTTCTGAAGATTAGAAACTAACAAATGAAGTGTTTGCGAAGTAAACTATTCCAAGCCTCTGAAAGGATAATAGCTTAAAATAGTTTGAAAGTTTATATTTAATAACTTGTATTTGGTCCTCATTACAGGGTAAAACAGGGGGTATTTATAGGCCCAAACATTAAGGAAAAGACCCTTTTACCCCTCTATTACAACCGACATGGTGGAAACTATTCGGTAGCCTTAATAGGGCTAAAATGGTAAAAGACTAATCTAATGAGAAAGAAGATAATTCTTCCATATTAGCTGGCAAGGAAGCTCTCGGAAGAGTCCAAGTTCAAAGATATACTCCGAACTAGAGTCCGTCTTCATACTTCGAACTTGATCTACTGTATCCCTGGAGTTATATGCTAGAAGTCTTTGACTTAACCACCGGCCTTTGTCATGTTACTGCAATAACCCTGAAGATGGAATATTTTCCCCCAACACCCCCCTCTGGTCGCTACTTTCGGTCCTACAGGAAGTTGATCTATCCTCGAGGTTCGATGGAGTACGGGCGAGGATCACAGCAAAGGAAAGCGCCCTGGCCACCCTTTCGGACCGTATCGAGGTCCAAAGATGCCGACTCATCGGTGCCGACCACCTCACACAGCATTGAAGCCACGCCCTCGAAGACATTCCTGGCTCGGCTGTCGAAGATCGTGCTATTCTCTGGAGTGTCGACGTGATCTAGTTGTGGGCGATTGAAGGCACTCGTTGTGCTTTGCTTTGGCATCTCCCTGTATTATATTTTTGCAATATATTATCATTGATTCCCTGGCTTGATATTGGGTTTTTTCTGTCTAAGGGCGATGCTTTAGCATCGGCCATTTAAAAGTGATACCATCAGTATCAGATGTCTTTCGTGTAGTTTTTAGGCTCTTCGTTCATCTTTCATGCTAGCACAACATTGGGTATCCATTCCACGTATTTGGCAAAGTATCGTGCATCTGGGAGCCGATGTGTTTACGATCGATCGGCTTAATCAAAGGTTGGCCTCGGTCTGTCATTGGGCCTGATGTCTACCTCTTGTAGCTCATCGGTTGTGGTGATGCATGCCTTGACTGAGTTTACCTTCTGTTTCATCTGTTCCACTTTCAGAGGTCGAGCTTGGGCTGTTCAATATTTACTGGATTGATTCCGTCGTTTGATACTTCAAGAAGGTCACCATCCCAAGCCCTGCCAAACAGGCATACAACTTCTTCCATCTCCCATACCGATAAATCAGCTATAGCGGCGTTAGCTGACTTATCGGTGGGGACTATCTCCACCTAATCGTCAACCCACTGCATGAGACTCTGATGCATCGTCGATGGGATGCAATAATTCGCATGAATCCAATCACGTCTGAGCAACATGCTATAAGATCCTTTCCCTTCTACGACAAAGAATGTGGTCGACATTGTCTTGCTCCCAACCACCAACTCTGCGTTCAGTACTCCCATCGTGTCTTACGAGTTGTCGCCGAAGTTCCTTAATACCATATTAGTTTTGATGAGGTCTTCCGCTATTTTTCCTAGCTTATGGAAGGTGGCATATAGCATTATATTGACAACTGCCCGTCCACCTATCATCATCTTGGACATCAGCTTCCCGTTTACCAAACCTTTGATGTACAAGGGTCTTAGGTTCCGATGTCTAGGGTCGTCTGGTTTATCAAAAACTGCTAGCTGTGGAGCCAACGCTAGTTGAGCTATTGTATCGGCCTGATCTGGGTTGTCTTCAGAAGATGCCCGATATTCTGTAGGGAGAAACAAAACAATGTTTACCCTTGCGTCCTTCTTGTCGTCATGATCGGCCTTATTTTTTACTCGCCACTCACTTTTGATCCTCCGGGGCCGATTAGTTTCTTCGTCGCACCTTTGTGCCTTCAGCTCTCCCTAGCGCAGTCGTTGTACTCTTCTCTTCTAGTTCCTTGTGAAAATCCTTTTGGTGCACCACTGCGGCTTTTCCGGTGCAGTTTTGCCATCGGCTAGTTGGCCGTTGTCCTCAATGTTGGTGAGGCCAATCTATCGGGTCATATTAGACGACTAGAGGAGGGTGAATAGGTGCCTCGACAAATTCTCGTGAATAAGATGTCCTGTTCAGAACACCCAACGCTCCTCTAAAAGTAGAAAAAGCAAAATTATGATCAACAGTACAACTTCAGAACAGAAAGCAACTTCAAATGAAATTTTTGTCTAAATTGGAGATTGAATGGTCGAACTATACTGTCGGTAATTGGTACTCCGAAATAGATCAGCTATTTTGGCAAATGAATATCAACCAAAGAACAGAACCAAATACTGCTATGGTGACTATTCACTAACCGGCAATAGCAACAAGACTCTCTAGCAAATTTTACTGAAATATAACTGTTGCTGAAGATGTCATTCTGTAGATGATTTGGAGAGCAGAACTGAAACAAATATCAATGATGAATGGTGGCGGCAACTCAGTAATTTTAGCACCAAGCTCTGTTCATCATTCGACAAAAACCAGTGTAGAGGAAAGATTGCAAGTAGCCTTCAACAGAAAATCAAATTTCAGGAGAAAAATTACCAACTACAGAGAAGAAATCTAACCTACCATGGTTGTATCCTTGGCGGCGGCTGCACTGTAGCGATCTTGCTGTTCACCGACTGGCAAACAACACAGTAGCAGAAAACCAACTTGATGAAAGTAATAAAGCAAATGGATTTGGAGAAGAAAGCTTGCACAAATGGAATTACATCACTGTTGGAACAATGGCGTTAGTTCCAGCAGGTTTTTCTATGGTGGAGTATGATGTGGATAATGAACCTCGATGGGTTCCCTCAGAGGGAGAAGGGGTTTATACTGGTTCGGGCCTCCCCTAGGGGATAATAACCCTACGTCCAGTTTGTAGTGGATTTGGCATGGTGTGCCTTGATGTGGAGAGGATAACTCCAGGGTCTCATGGCCCTCTGGAGCATGTGTCCATTACAAGGGCTTGGCCCTGCTTTTATAGGCACGCAGGCCAAAGGAAAAGACTGGGATGCCCCCTATGAGCCTCAGGCTCATAGGGGCAGAGAGGGGAAAAGGAGCTAGCTACAATACAAAAGGTGCCAGACAATTTTACAGCTTTACTGGCGTGTCAGGCTGCGCCAGGCTTTGACCAGCTAAACGACATACCAGGGGCGGGGGCCCCCGGTATGGACTTGGCTCCGGAGGGCGGCCTCCGGACTGGGCTCCCAGAGGGCGGCCTCCGAACTGGGCTCCCGGAGGGCGGCCTCCGGACTGGACTCCGGAGGGTGGCCTCCGGGCTTGACTCTCGGAGGATGGCCTCCGGGCTTGACTCTCGGAGGATGGCCTCCGGACTTGGCTCCGGAGGGTGGCCTTCGGGCTTGGCTCTCGGAGGGTGGCCTCCGGACTTGGCTCCGGAGGGCGACCTCCGGACTGGACTCCGGAGGGTGGCCTTCGGGCTTGGCTCCCGGAGGGCGGCCTCCGGACTAGACTCCGGAGGGTGGCCTCCGGGCTTGGCTCCGGAGGGCGGCCTCCGGACTAGACTCCGGAGGGTGGCCTCCGGGCTTGACTCTCGGAGGATGGCCTCCGAACAGGACTCCGGAGGGTGGCCTCCGGGCTTGGCTCTCGGAGGGTGGCCTCCGGCGGCCTGCGCCCGGGCCTGAATTGGGGGCTCCGGGCCGGACCTCTGGAGTCCCGAAAGGCACCTTGGGACCTGGAAACAATACTTAGAGAAAACAGGCTCCAGCAGTACCTGGTTCTGGGCCGAAGGCTGCCGGAGGCTGACGTCATTTGGCCCCTGTTTAAGGGAAATATATTCCCCCAACAGTAGCCCCTCGCGTGTAGGCCTTCGGAACGAAGGGGTGCACGCGCCCTTAGGACAAATGACCTGAAAACACTTCGGAGGGAACGCACCTCCGGAGCCAGGACCGAAGAGGACCTCGATTCCTGGGGGTAATAAATGCTCGTGCCGGAGCGGCCTCGGGGAGCCCGAACGGCTCCGCAACGGTCAGAAAAGTTACCGTTACCTTGCTTGGGCTTGATTTGCTTTCGCCGGAGGCCCATCTGGCGGTGGGCCCGGCCCTTGACGGTTGGAATTCTTACCGCGCCTATAAATAGAGACTTACCGCGTGCAGCCCCGGCACACTTTCATTCACTTCTTTCTTACCGCCTTACCACCTTCGCTCTCCTCTTCCTCCTAGCCTCGCAGAGCGACCTTCGCTAGCTTCTAGCCCTTCGCCATCCTTTAGTCCTTCGAGCCGAAGTCCGGTCAGAATGCCGAAGAAGGGAGTGGCGAAGCCCCTGGTTTTGGGCTCGAGCTCGGGCTCCGCCCAAGTGCAGGCGGCGGCGGCAGCGGCCGCGGCAGCGAAGCCCGCAGCTAGGCGACTGGGGCCGAGGGACCTTCGGACGCCCTCCGACAGGTTTGAGCAGACCCTGGAGATGAGGGCTTCGATTTCTACGGAGGAGTCGGTCCGGAGAGCCTGCGAGGGGAAGATTGCAGCGAAAATCCAGTTAAGGGTCCCAGAGAAGTCGGAGGCCGTACCGAAGCCCCGTGCTGATGAAGTGGTGGTGTTTGAAGCCTTCTTCGAGGCCGGCCTCGGACTGCCTGCGGTGGGGATGCTGAGCGAAGTCCTCAAGGCCTACAACCTTGAGCTCCCTCAGCTTTCGCCCAACGCAGTGGCGAGGCTAGCTGTTTTTGAGTGGGCCATGAGGGCCGAAGGCTGCGAGGGCCGCGCGGACGTCTTCGTTGCTCTTCATGACGCCAACTGCCAGCCGAAGCCCAGGGAGGGGACGGACCGCGTCAAGAGGGCGCTGGCCTTCGGCAGCGCCAACTTCCAGCTTCGGAAGGAGTTCCAAGACGCCTTCCCTGCGAGGGCGGTAAACAACAAGTGGTATTCGAGATGGGACCAAGAGTGGTTCTACGCCTCTATCGGCGCGAACTCTCCCCTTCGGAGTACCAACGCCCACATCTTGTACCGACGCGAAGGGGTGGTGAAGACCAGCGAAGGCCTCCTTCAATCGAGGATCTCGCTGCTCCGAAGGGTGGCGGCGAAGATGAGCATGAGGGACCTCGCGGAGGAGTTCATCACCCTTCGGCTCAGCCCCCTCGCGCGCTCTTGGCCGGAGGGTCTCTTCCAGGCTTCGGGCCGAGGCGAACTCAGCGAGCTGGCCTTCGACCGCTTCTGTAAGGCTTCGCGCCCTTCTTGCTTTTAATACTTCGAGTGCTTGCTCCTGACTCAACCTTTTCGCGTAGCCGACCTCGACATGAGGACCCCGGAGGAGGCCATCGCGGCGGCGGACCGGGTCGTCAGGACTCCGACCCCCGAGGAGCAGAACCAGCGCCTTGCCCTGGTGGGGTCCTGGGAGCACTGGAACAGAGTGTGGACCGCCCTTGGCCTCGGAGGGCTCCCCGCTCTGCCGGACTTCGCCCACCTGGCTACCTCGTCGGCCGGAGCCAAGAGGAAGAGGGGGGACGAGGACGAAGCGGACGCCTCGGGGGAGGCTGCGGCGAAGCCCGCAGCTACTCCGACCCCCAAGAAGGCCGCGAAGCCCCTGGCGGCGAGGGCTCTGGAGGAGGAGGCCGATGCGCGCACTCCTGCTGCCAAGGAGGCCACGGATGCCCCGGCGGAACCAACTTCGGGCGCGAAGGCGGATGCGCCAGCTTCGCAGCGAGGGAGCTGGAGGACACACTTAGCCCCTGGTTCCTTCTAGGAGATCTCTGATGATGGTAAACCCTTTTTCTTTTCGCATGCTTCTCTTCAATATGCAGGTTTTGACTTGGCTTTTCGCAGAGGACGAAGATGATGCGAGGCCCACTGTGGCGAAGCCGGCAGGCGAAGGTGGGTCGAAGCCCGCCGAAGCGAAGCCCTCGGAGGCTTCGAGCAGCAGCAGCAGCGGCAGCGGCAGCGGCAGCGGCAGCGGGTCGGAGTCCGAGAGCACTTCGTCTGACGGCGAGGGCGGCGGGGACCGTAATGACCCTCGAGGCGAAGAAGATGTCGACGTGGTGGGCCTGAGCCCCGCCTTGCCGGAGTCCGCGGAGACCACCATGGCGGTGATTCACCCCTTCAAGCCGAGGGGGGGCGTGACGGCGGCGGCGATCCTCGGCTTCCGCGAGGCCTGCGCTTCTGCGGAGGAGGGGGACTTGGTGGCCCAGCTTAGCCACCGAGATCCCACGGAGCTCTTCGTTAGTTCAAACGAAGTCCTTATGCGGGTGAGCGGAGCCCCTTGCCGCTTCGAGCTGTACTTTGTCCCTTGGTTCATACTTAAGGTTTCTTGAATTCCTGCAGGCCCTTGCACTGAACGCGGCAGCTTCGACTGCTGCCGACCGGCGGATGGAGCGCCTTGCAGAAGAGAAGGAGGCCCTTCGCCGCGAGGTCTTGGAGGAAGCCGAGAAGCGGAGGCGGGCCGAGGCTTCGGCTACTGAGGCGAAGGAAGCCTTGGCCTCGGAGATGGCTCGACTCCGCGCGGAACTCCAAGCTTCGAAGGATGCCGAGGCTCGTCAGGCGAAGGAGAACGAGGAGCTCCGCCAGCGGGCTCGGGATCTTGAGAGCTTCGTTGTGGCTAACCTCGGTGAGGCCACTCAAAGCCTGACCGAGGTCCTTGAGAAGATAGGGACCGAGTGCCGGACTCCGGACTTTGGCGATCAGGACCCAATTGGGGACCGCGCTGATTTCTTGAAGACCGCAGCCTCGGTAGCGGACGAAGCGCTGACGGGCTTCGCTCTTATGGCCGGTCGCGTCGCCGGCCAAGGGGTGCTGCATATGCTTCATGCCGCGGGGTGCGACCACCTTCGGGCTGCGACCTCCGTGACCCCAGTGGCCTTCGGGGGTCCGTACTTGGTGACGCCTCCGGGCGAAGTCCGAGGGGCCTGGCGGCGGCTGCAGGAACCTTGGAAGGAGCAAGGCTGCGAGGCAGTCCTTGACCTCATGAAGGCCCTTCGACAACGCCGGTTCAAGGGGCCCGTCGACTCGGACAAGCCTTCGACCTCGACGACTCCGCCTCCGAAGGTGTAGATCTCCTTAGGCTTTCTTGTAATACCTAGCTGTAGGCTTTGTAAAAACTTATCAGTTTATTAATATGAATGCGGGGGTTTTTTATACCTGCCCAGGCTCAGCCTTCGAGCATAGACCTCGAAGTCCTCGAGGACTCTGAAGGGCTTCGACAACTGTGGGCGATTCTTGAAGTAGCTAGGTCCGAAGGCCCCCCTCGGTTTAAGCTTCCGAGGGGGGCTAGGGGCGAAGCCATCTCCGAAATAGCTCAGGACTTGCTAGCCGCTGTGAAGGCGGAGCCCCTTCAGAACCCCTTACCTTTGCCTTCGCGAACGGTGTTAGCGAGCGACGAAGCCCTAGACTTTTCTGCCTTCGACACGGCCCCGCCTGCTTCGCGAACTTGGAGCAACCTGCAAAGCGGAAGTCGAAGCCTGTGGGCTTCGGAGCCTGGACGGGCCGGTCGAGGGAGAGCGGGCTCCGACGAGGCAACGTCCGGCCGAGGTGGCCCTGGCCGAAGAAGGGGCAAGCGAGGGTCGGGGGCTCGCACACGGTTCTTCTTAGGCTTAGATACAGATTATACGTAGTTTGGTTTCCGAAGTATGTTTGTAACACACTTCTCAACATACAATGAATTGAGCTTGTTATCTTCGCACACTTTGTCTGCATGCTTCGTGTTGTTTGGCTTCGAACGTTTTAGCTTGCTACGCTCGTACTGTTCATTACACACGCACACCTCGCATACATTCTTCCCCCCTTTTGCTCGTGGCAGTTAGGGATTTAACCGTTGCTGGTGCGGGCAAAAAGTAAACATGCGAAGGGGTGCGCCTTTTCGGCGGCTTCGGATATTTGGTTTTGTGCCGAACGAAGGCCTCTTACGGGCTCCGAACGCATCAATTTGGTGCGAAGCAAGGCTTCCGCATACCCAATTTGAGCGAAGCATGCTTCGGCATGCCGGGATTTGGATGATGTGCGTGAGCGGGGCTCTGAAATGCACTTAGATTATGGCGAAGTATGACTTCGAGACGCTTAGGCGTATAGTATATGAGCACGCGAAGCCAGGCTTCGGAACGTGTTTAGATAATGAAGCAAGGCTTCAGAACTTGGTCCTGTAATGAGAAGGATATTTGGTGTGGATTCACCGAACCTGTGATAGTGTGAGCCACCTTCGACTCTGAGCCACCTTCGACTCTGAGCCACCTTCGACTCTGGGTCACCTTCGACCCTGGGATGCTTCGGGTGCGGAGCCCGGAATCCCTGGGATGCTTCGCGCGCGGAGCCCGAAATCCCCGGACGCGTCGGGCCAGTGGCCCGGAGTCCTTTTAGCCCACTGCTACGGGCCTGGGGGCACTGTGTAGCCTTCGGAGGGGTACTCCGGGTTTTATAAAGCGAAGCAAGGCTTCGGTTCTAAATAAGGCGAAGCGTGGCTTCGGGTTTAAATAAGGCGAAGCATGGCTTCGGTTTTTAAGTAAAGCGAAGCATGGCTTCGGTTTTAAAGTAAAGCGAAGCATGGCTTCGGTTTTTGAACAAGGCGAAGCGTGGCTTCGGTTTTAAATAAAGCGAAACATGGCTTCGAGCTTATGTTAATGTAACTGCAGATTGGTGCATCGAAGTAAGGCTTCGGGCGGTACTCACCTTGTAGCCCTCGGGCTCCGATGACCTTTGAAACGCGGAGCGGAGCCCCTTGCCGGAGAGCGGGCTCCGGTATGCGAAGGATGGAGGAAGGCGAAGGTGGCCTTCGATCTGCCCTCGAATCCCCTTGCCGGAGGGTGCGCGAAGCGAGAAAGCCTCGATGCTCCCCCCTCGGGCGCACTTCGGGTTGCAGGCAGTGGTAGAGAACTTAGCTTCTAGGACTAAGGTCCCCACGGACGGCGCCAACTGTTGGAACAATGGCGTTAGTTCCAGCAGGTTTTTCTATGGTGGAGTATGATGTGGATAATGAACCTCGATGGGTTCCCTCAGAGGGAGAAGGGGTTTATACTGGTTCGGGCCTCCCCTAGGGGATAATAACCCTACGTCCAGTTTGTAGTGGATTTGGCATGGTGTGCCTTGATGTGGAGAGGATAACTCCAGGGTCTCATGGCCCTCTGGAGCATGTGTCCATTACAAGGGCTTGGCCCTGCTTTTATAGGCACGCAGGCCAAAGGAAAAGACTGGGATGCCCCCTATGAGCCTCAGGCTCATAGGGGCAGAGAGGGGAAAAGGAGCTAGCTACAATACAAAAGGTGCCAGACAATTTTACAGCTTTACTGGCGTGTCAGGCTGCGCCAGGCTTTGACCAGCTAAACGACATACCAGGGGCGGGGGCCCCCGGTATGGACTTGGCTCCGGAGGGCGGCCTCCGGACTGGGCTCCCGGAGGGCGGCCTCCGAACTGGGCTCCCGGAGGGCGGCCTCCGGACTAGACTCCGGAGGGTGGCCTCCGGGCTTGACTCTCGGAGGATGGCCTCCGGGCTTGACTCTCGGAGGATGGCCTCCGGACTTGGCTCCGGAGGGTGGCCTTCGGGCTTGGCTCTCGGAGGGTGGCCTCCGGACTTGGCTCCGGAGGGCGACCTCCGAACTGGGCTCCCGGAGGGCGGCCTCCGGACTGGACTCCGGAGGGTGGCCTTCGGGCTTGGCTCCCGGAGGGCGGCCTCCGGACTAGACTCCGGAGGGTGGCCTCCGGGCTTGGCTCCGGAGGGCGGCCTCCGGACTAGACTCCGGAGGGTGGCCTCCGGGCTTGACTCTCGGAGGATGGCCTCCGAACAGGACTCCGGAGGGTGGCCTCCGGGCTTGGCTCTCGGAGGGTGGCCTCCGGCGGCCTGCGCCCGGGCCTGAATTGGGGGCTCCGGGCCGGACCTCCGGGTCTAGGAGCTTCGAAGCTACGGGCCCCGAAAGGCACCTTGGGACCTGGAAACAATACTTAGAGAAAACAGGCTCCAGCAGTACCTGGTTCTGGGCCGAAGGCTGCCGGAGGCTGACGTCATTTGGCCCCTGTTTAAGGGAAATATATTCCCCCAACAATCACAAAAGTAATCAGAATTTCAGAATAAAAGCCAGCAGAAAATAAGACTAAATTTCTGGTTTAATGTCCAAAGAGCAACCCTAACCCTTAGGCACGAGGTCGTTTATATAGGCTAGCCTACTAAAGTAATCACCAAAATGCCATTAGGGTTAAAGTTGTGAGTATTTACCTAAATGCCATAATGTATTTTTAGAATTACAAATTTTGAAAAATATATTAATGTTTACTCCTAATTTTTTACATATTGACCCTATTCTTTTAATATATTTTCAGAATTTGAAAATTCAGAAAAATACTAAAAGATTACACTTAATCTAAGTTACTAAACGAAAAATTAACTCCTATTTATTGGAATTAAAAACATTTTGAGATCAAACGATTTTCATTAAAAATCGACAAAGCCTCCCAGATCTTCGACATATGTCGTTAGTCCGTGAACTTGACTGGCAGCAAGTCTCTCCCACTCTCAATCCCTCGAGCCGCCTTGTCACTTGCACTGGCTTCCCTTTCGCTGACTTGATCAACACTTCGTCTCAATCAACAGTCCTCCCATGTGTTGCTTCGTCCCCATGCGTACATTTGAGATCACCTTCAACTTTAATTGGTATCCTCGACCATCTGGCATTAGACTCCCTGTCTAACCCTGATCACTCGCCATTGACAGTTGACAAGCATCTCCACCCTGCACACACGAGACAAGAAAAACACAAACCTCCATGCAACCCATACATAGACAACCAATAATAACCATAGCCAACTTCATTAATCACTCATCATAGCACTGGAACCACAGTAAGAGCCTCACTTGGTTTCTCAATCTCCCCCTTGATGAGTGCATTGACAACTCCAAGATAAAATGAACTAAAATACAAGTTCAGCACACAAGTGACCATGAAAGCTCTAGATAGAGGAAAAAGAAGCATGTCACTCGATAAAAGTTGGTGGTAGAACAAAACTCAAACTCAAAAGAAATCAAGCGAGCAAAATCACATGAACTCTACCCCTTTGACAATGAAGACATCAAGATAGAAACATGAGATGTGAGGATAAAGTATAAATGCAATGCTTTTGGAATATGATTAAGTCAAATTACAGTACTATTGACACGAAAACGTGCCCCTGCACTTGGGTTAGTTCGATGATCCAAAAGTGTGCAGATACTTAGGGACAATCCTAAGCGTAACACAACATTGACGTCACATTTCGACTACCCTTAATAGAGGCAAGGGGGTGGAGTCACCAGGTAATCAGATCACAAGCAAATAATCCAATTAGCCAAAAAGAAATATATTAAATAAAATAAACGAGCAAGTTGAACGGATCCTAACTGATTCGAAGCGTATTGTGCGAAGGGGTTCACCGAAGGGGGCCTTCGGCGTCTGCTGCGAAGGGTCTCACCGAAGGTAGTCTTTGGCGTTCGGACTGATCTGGCCAAAGGCAGGCTTCGAACAGATCTCAGCGCGAATTCACCTCCGAACAGCGTGGTTCGGTGCAAAGTCTCTAACACGACACAAATATCCCGACGTAACACACTGGCCTGACCTCGTCCGGAGCAAAGTCCAAGTATGGCGAATCCTGTCGTGACGAAGCCTGCTGTGGAGCGTGTTGGCATGAAGGACTTGGTCAAACCGACAACAGCGTGATGGCCCGGCACGAGTAGTCGAAGCAGGGTTCCGCCAAAGCATATTTTTGCAGCCTCTGAAACCAGCTTCCTATCTTCAGATACGTCCGGCGAAGGGACTCCGAGCGTGTAAACCTACAACAGAACAGAGATCAAGTGCCAATTCGGCCTGGAGACCGAATCTGCTAAGTGTTGCAGTAGGGAAATGAAGGTAGCAATATGTTACATATATTAACGGATACTTCACAGGCAAAGTAACAAGGCTTACAATGGTTTCAGCGTGGTCGATGGAGGGCTTCCAGGCAAACCCATGAAGGTTGCATAAAGGTAAATAAAAAGTAAAGGTACGGTTCAAATCTAGGGCTTTGTGATTGATTTGTGTTAGGGGCCTTAATGAACCAGCCTCACCCCTATATTTATAGGGGAAATACTTTTTCAAGTACCTGCCATTCAAAGCTCTTTGAAACCGCTCTCCTTGTAAAGACTCTAACACGTATGCATTACCTGGAGTGATCTCGGCTATTTTGAAAGGGCCTTCCTAACTAGGTGACCATTTACCAAATTTGGGGCTCTTAGTGCCTAAAGGTAAAATCGTCTTCCAAACCAAATCACCAACTTGAAAAGATTTTGGTTTAACTTTTTTATTATAAGCTCTAGCTATTCTTCTTTGTCTTTCTCTATAGCTTCTAAAGCCCATAATCTCTTATCAGTCACTTCTTCTAAGTTATTGTTGGTGTAAAAGATTACGCTAATAGGTTCTCGAAGATTAAGAACTAACAAATGAAGAGTTTGTGAAGCGGACTATTTTAAGCCTCCGAATAGAATAATAGCTCGAAGTAGTTCGAAGTTGTGTATTGAATATCTGAGTATTCGATGCCCTATTACAAGGTGAGAATGGGGGTATTTATAGGTAAAAACTTTAAGGAAAAGACCTTTTTACCCCTCAATTACAACCGACATGATGGAAACTATTTCGGTACCCCTAATAGGGTTAAAATGGTAAAAGACTAATCTAATTAGAAAGAAGATAAGTCTTCCATCCTCGCTGGCAAATAAGCTCTCTGAAGATTGAACATTCAAAGTTATACTTCGAACAGAAGTCTGGACGGATTCTCCGAACTTGATCATATGTGAGGCTGAAATTAAATCTTGGACTTTGGTCCAGTAAATTATCTTTGTCTTATAACTTTAGAGACCCTAGGGATGAAGTATTTTCTCCCAGCAGTAGCCCGTTGAATACGCTTCTCTGAGTGCACTACAAGAAAATAGAAAGTTTTCATCGGCTAAAATATCTTCCGTCGGTTTTTGGAAAAGCCGACGGAAGTTAAATAACTTCCGTCGGCCTCCAAGAGCCGACATTTTTCCACGGCCGATCGGATCCCATAACTTCCCGACCGCAGTCCCCGATCTGACCGCCACGAGCCATCGCCGTCCACCGGCCTACGCAAATCACAAAGTAATTTTTTCACCGCTTTACGAATTTTTTCGCTTTTTATTTGTGAATTGTTTCATTGGTAAATTGAATTGGTAGAGACGTATAGATAGATATGGATTAAATTTTGCCAATTGATGAATTAAATGATTGATATGGATTATTCCAATATTAAATTATGAAGACATATAGATAACTTTATAGTCCACTAGTATCTTTTTTAATTTGTACTATTATAGTTAAGAAAAAACACTTGTACATGCATTCTACAAAAGGATTTAAAACACTCAAATTAAGTGGCTTTGATTATTTGATATTCTAGACCGTCATGATCATACATGAATTTTCTGAATTTTGTTATTGGTATGCATGAGCAGATACACTCTAATAGACGTGTATAGGGAGGAAATGTTGAATGATAGTATGAATATTGTTTTATATGTGATATTCTTTTTTCATATGCAATATATGTTGTGATATTATGTATAAATTATGCGTTATTTCATTGGGTGATTAGTATTATATCTATATATACTTTATTATATATACTTCTTTGCGTATGCAATTTTTTATTTGACAACAACGTAGATAGTGTAACGAAACCTATGCGTCACCCGTTTTGGGCCAACATGTCTCACACGTGTCATGCGTGTGAGATGTGTAGGTCCGGAATTGTCCCTTTTTGGACAGCCTCAGAGTGGGTGACAGAGCGTGGTTTTATGATGAGTCATGAGTCCGAATGAGATTTCAGTAACATAACCTTGTTGTTCTCCATTGCACCACTATCAGGCGTGCAATTGGAGAACAGCGGGGTTATGCTGCTGAAATTTTGTTCGGACTCATGGCTCGTCATAAATACTGTAACACCCCAACAATTAAAAGGGAATAAAATAAAAGAGAAATAATATTAAAGGAATTTCTGAGTTTTATTATTAAAGAAAATCCTAAAAGAGCCCTAATTAAGTCAAACAGGGAGAAATATTCAAAATTTGGACATGAAAATTTTATGAGGTAAACTAGAGGCCAAAACATAATTTTAGTGATTTTTAAAAAAATTTATCAACAGTGATTCAACCCTTAATAAAATATATGAATTACTGTAATTATTTTAAATCAGAAAACATTTATAAACTCTAATGGGCCTCAACCCCCAAAGTACCCGGAGCCCGGCCCAGTCCAACCGCCGGCCACCGACAGGAGGGACCCGCCTGTCGGCGCACTCCCCTGCCTCTCTCTCCCGCCCGCGCCCCGTATGGCCCCACTTGTCAGCCTCTCCCCTCCCGCTTTATCTCCCTAACATCCATGGCCCGCGTGTCGGCACCCTCCTCCCCGCACTCGCTCACCAACAGGTGGGGGCCACCTGTCGGGATCATCTTCTTCGTTGGAAGGGGATCCCCCCTTCCTTACCCGGCGACCCCCTTTCCAATTTCTCACCGCCGGCCGCCGCGTTCGCTCGGATTCCCCCCAGATCACCTTCCCCGAGCACCGCTGCCCCCTTTCCATCTATATCCGACGCGTAATCGCATGTATGGAAGGTTATCCGAGGATTTGGAAGTCTCACCGGAGTATGGAAGGAACCCTTTCGGGTTTCCTTCGATTCCCTTGCCATATCCACCGCCGGCAACCCCTATAAGAACCCCTCCCCTCGCCGCACTCAGTCCACCCCACCGGAGCCCGAGCCATAGCCTTCAGAGCGCTCCCACTCGGTTCTCGGTTTTTCTCCCCTACTCCATCTCCGGCCGCCGGTCACCGCCGCCTTGGACCCCCTCCATCCTAGCCGTTGCCACCCTCGTGACCACCGGAGCCTACCCGTCCTCGGCCACCCCTCGGTTGGCCGTGGAACCCGCCAGATCGCCGTCACCGTCAAGCTCCCGAGGACCCACATCGTCTACCCCTCGCCGTCGGCCACCTCCGGACCTCCTTCTTCGCCGTCGAAGGTACGATCATGACCGCCATCCCCTCCTCTTTCCATTTTAGCATGAAGCTAGGCCCCTAGGCCCTCGCCATCGCCATCACCGCCGCGCTCGAGGCCGCCGTCGCCGGAGACGAAGGGTAAAATACCCTCGTCACCACGTGCCGTGCCAGAATCCATCCGAGCCGCACGATCCCGAGCGAACGGTCCAGATTAGATCCTATGGGGATCTAATCTGAGCCCTTAGATCCGGTCAAACCGGTATCTTTTAATCTGGGCTGTCAATCACTATTTAAAAGTTTGACTCGATCTGGTGCATCCACGTCGTACCGGTTCGCAAGATCTAATCCTGGCCGTCCGTTGCCACTTAAGCCTTCCACCTCGCGCCTGATCGCCGGATCTGGATCCAAGGGATCTGGTTGATCCGGTCCACGCGCACAGTGCAGCGGTCCACTGTGGGCCTGGCTCACCATGGACCAAAGCCCTTTTTCAGTTTAAATAAAATTCCATAAAATTGTTTAAACTTTGAAAATTCATAACTTGCTCATTTTAACTCCAAATTTCACCATTCAAATTTTGTTAAATTCAGTATATTATTCTCTACACATTAATGCCATAAAACAGTATGTTACTTTGGCACAAAATAATCTTAGCAATTAAATGAATAAAAACCAATTAGGGTTAAAATTATTAATTCAGAAAATAAATTAGGGAAAACCTTAAAAGATAAGTTTTACTATTTTTCACCAAACTTCAGAACATTAAAACCTTATTTCACATAATAAAACCCATAAACATGTATGTTTATTATTTGGTGGATTTTTATCTGTTTATTGAATGTATTGTTTATTTTTCCGTATCGAGAAGACTACGAGTTCGTCGAGGAGTCGGAGTTCTATCCTGAGGTTCCACCTTCACCCTTTGCTGAGCAAGGCAAGTCATCGACCCCTCTTGTGGAAATAGTTGATCATCATTGAGCCCAGTTTTTATAACTATCGCTATAACTCATAGGATAATATTGCATTAGTCAAACATCAAGCCCTACACTTATATTTATTAGATCCCGTCCTTGTGTGCAAACCCAAGCCATGCTTATTGAGCCGTAACGCCTTGTCACTCTACTAATATTATATTAGCTAGTGCCCAATGTACCGGCACAACTGCTGTAGGATAAAAAGAGAATGAGTCGTAGATAGATGGATTCTGTTATATGAAGTTCCCCGTTATTCTTGTCTCTGGACTATGTTGGAGTTGGCTATGTTATAAGTATGGTGGGTTCCGGGTGCAAGCTCGGGCATTGGTTGGTCACACCCGGGGCACTATAAGGACCGGTCTGCGGGATCTGTTGCAAAGCACTTCCATACCAACCACAAGTCTAATGGGTAAGTCCTAACTGGAAGTGTGGAACACTCCGATTCTCTGCACCATAGTGGAGGGGGCAAGGGGCTAGCCCTCAGGGCGCCTTGTACCGACGAGGCTCAAGGGGGGTATGGTGGAAACTCGACGCGTCGAGACACGATACGAAACCTATAAGAGGGTGCTGTTGAGTCGGAGGGGACCATATGGAAGGTTTTGGCACGAGTTCCCGTGAAATGGGTCATCTCGTTACACTTTGGTGTAAGTGATGAGTGCGTGCCTTGTGGGTACAGTGGTATATCTCTGATCAAAGTAATTTAATCTTTTCGAAAAGCCGAGCCCACGGTCAAGGGTGGGTTGTGTGACTACTCGCAGTTAGTTTACTAATGTTCGAATGGTTGAGTTATTCATGGCATGTAAGGACTGTTGTGCGAGGAGGTAAAACGTACTCCTCGAGTTAGAAGATGATGATGCATACACATGTTTACGTTTCCGTACTAATAAATTGTTCACATTTAATTGCTTTACAAATTACGCGCTTCCGCAAAGTTTGGCCACTATCTCCCTTGTTATTATCTTGCATTATATTTGCATTCGGTGGCTTGCTGAGTACGTTTGTACTCACCCCGTTGACTTACACCACCAGAGCCCGTCTACTACAAGGAGGATGAAGGTCTGGAGTAGCGACCCAGTCAAGGCGAGACTGGAAGGAGGCGTTCATCTAGGACCCCTTTATTTTATTAGTTTCTCTTCATCTTCATTCACTTTTGTACTAATACGGTCTACGAACCGTGAATGATTGCTCGTATTTATACGTGGTCGCATGATGAACGTCTTGTTTTATTGATTTTCTATGGAATTTCAATAAAAGTCCTGATTTATTAAATCGGGGCATGACAAGGTGGTATCAGAGCCGAGATTTTCACAAAAAGTTTCTCTCTTTTGTAGATGCCGGTCCGTACCATGAATGTGAACCTTCGCGACGAGGCCGGATTCATCCGCGAGCTACACATGCTCGTCGGTTTCCTCGGATTTGAGCACGAGCCAATGTTTCATGGAGTCTTCCCCAACGAGGAAGAAAACGTCTATGAGGTCACCGTCGTCGTCCAACCCTCCCCTCAGACAGCCCACACCTATCGAGGTGGAGGACCTACCTTCTTGGTCGCCAGCCAGCGCACCGCCCTCCAGGCCCTCACCGAGCTCTGGGTGATCTACGAGAGTGAGCTCTATGACACGGATTATCACTTTGTGCCCCTTCGCACTCCAGGGAGTCCCCACAGCGTCTACGTCAGCACACTCTCCCAGCGCCATTCTGCGATTGGACACACCGTACGTTTGTTGGAAGCAATGGATGATCTCCACTACGAGGCACTGCAGGATGCCAACGGACAGCGCGACATGATCGATTTTTACCGGCACTCTTCCGAGGATCTGAACCGCGAGAACGGAGATCTTCGACGCCGCATCCAGCAGGGACACTGATTGGCTGCCGAGGCACAGGAGTTATGTCACCAGAATGAGCTCCTACGGCAGCACATCGCCGCCAATCCTCAGCTCCGCCATCAGATTGAGGAGTTGAAGAAGGACATCGAGGAGATCGCACCCCTTCCACCCCACAGGATGAAATCGCTTCGGATTCCCACCGTGAGACCCAAGAGGATTTCACACAGTGCACCACCCGCCGGACCCTCCAGTTCCATGACCCCGACTGTTTCCGTCGAGCCCGTGATCGAGCCGTCCCCTGAGCTGCCATAGACGTAGAATTTTCGATTGATTGTTTCCTTTTATTGTTTTGGATTGTATTATCACTCATGTCAAATATAAGGCATGAATGAAGAATTAAATGAAAGACAATAAATGTAATCGCAAGAACGATCCCTTTTGAAATAAAGCTTAGCATTTGTTTCCTCTAAAGAGATGTTGTTTATTTTGGAAACTTCAGGATGACCAACACTCAAGGCTCTGACGCTCCCTAGAACGGAGGGGAAAATGGTAACTTACCACAGTGGGGAGCAACTGGGCAGAGGCAAGCCCTAGTCGCCAACCACCCCACGGTGGCTGAGATGATGGCCACTCAGAACCAGTTGGTCGCTACACTATTAAACCAAATGCAACAATAGCAGCAGCAGATGCAAGAGCAACAGGCTCACTTCCTCCGCCTTCACCAACAGCCCGAGCTACCTCGCCCCGCCACTCCAGCTCCCGCTTCCGCCTCCCAACTCTCGGAGTTCCTCCGAGTCCGCCCACCAACCTTTTCAAGTACTACCAACCCCATGGAGGCTGGGGACTGGTTGAGAACTATCGCGAAGAAGCTAGATCTGCTGACCTGCACTGAGCAGGAAAAGGTAGCCTTCGCCGCCCACCAGCTCCAGGGTCCCGCCGCAGAATGGTGGTACAACCTGCGCGAGACCCTGCCCGAGGGACACAACCATACTTGGGCAGAGTTCTTTGAAGCCTTCCATGCTGCTCATATCCCAGATAGTATCATTGCACAGAAGCAGCAGGAGTTCCGGGACCTGCAGTAGGGGAGCAGGTCCATACCGGAATATTTACACGAGTTCAACCGACTGACCCGGTACGTGCCTGAAGAAGTCCATACTGACACGGCCAGGCAGTCCAAGTTCCTTCGGGGACTGAAGGATGAGTTGTCCCTTCAACTCATCTCTGGAGATTATACCAGCTTTCAAAAGTTGGTGAACAAAGCTATTATTCAGGAGACCCAACAGAATAAGGTTGACCTGAAGAAGAAGAGAATGATTGCCTTCAGGTAGAACGAGGGCATGGCCCAGAGGCCTCGATTCACCCCTCCTCCACCAGAGCCACAATACCATCCCCGCCCGGTGTATCGTCCGGCACCACCCGCCGCCAATGCCGGAACCAGACAGCCTCGCCCCGCTCCCACCGCACCTGCCGCACCACCCGCCCCGGCGAAGAAGACAGAGGTTCTGCGCGACAAGCACATCAAGCCCGTGGTATGTTTTAACTGCCGTCAGGAGGGGCATTACTCTAATTCGTGCCCCCATCCCAAGCGTGCTCAAGGAGTTGCAGCAAACCCCGCCATCCGCGCTCGCGTCAACCACGTCACCACCAATGAAGCACAGGCCGCACCCGAGATCGTGATGGGTAAGTTCATAGTACATTCAACACTAGCAGTGGTTTTATTTGACACTGGAGCTACGCACTCCTTCATATCAACTGCTTTTGTGGAAAAGAACAACCTAAACATAAAGGAACTACCAAGAGCCATGCAAATAGTCACCCCTAGAAAACAAACCCTAGCCCTAACTTATAGCCCAAGGGTATGGATAGATATCCACGGCACAATATTTTGGGCCGACCCCATCCTTATAGAATGCCAGGGCTTGGATCTCATTTTAGGAATGGATTGGCTCAATAAACACCAAGGAGTAATCAGGTGTTCCCGAAGGCAAGTAACTGTGACCAGTGAAGAAGGGACTGCCGTCACATTTCAGATGCGAAGTCTAAAGTTCGGAAGGCCAAGACTGCATCAGATTACCTTGGAAGAGATACCGATAGTCTGTGAGTACCCGGATGTATTTCCGGAAGATTTACCAGGGATGCCACCCAAGAGGGACATCGAGTTCCGGATTGATTTGGTACCCGGGACCACCCCCATTTACAAGCGACCATGCCGGATGACCGCCAATGAGTTAGCTGAGATGAAGCAGCAGTTGGAGGATCTCGAGAAGAAAGGCTACATCAGACCAAGTACATCACCATGGGGTGCCCCCGTCATCTTCGTCGAGAAGAAAGAAGACAAGGCTAAGCGTATGTGTGTGGATTACCGCGCTTTGAATGAAGTAACCATCAAGAATAAGTACTCATTACCTAGGATCGATGATCTTTTTGACCAGCTGAAAGGAGCTACGGAATTTTCTAAGATCGACCTGCGGTCCGGTTATCATCAGCTAAGGATTCGAGAAGAAGATATACCCAAGACGACTTTTACCACATGTTATGGATTATATGAGTATACCGTTATGTCCTTTGGATTGACCAACACCCCTGCTTTCTTTATGAATATGATGAATAAGGTGTTCATGGAGTATTTGGACAAATTCATCGTGGTCTTTATAGACGACATCCTAATTTATTCCAAGGATCAGAAAGAGCACGAGACTCATCTCCGGTTAACCTTAGGCAAGCTAAGGGAACACCAGTTGTATGCCAAGTACAGCAAGTGTAAATTTTGGATGGCAGAAGTAAAGTTCCTTGGACACATCATCTCTGCGCAAGGTATCGCAGTAGACCCTGCCACCGTAGAAGCAGTTACGGATTGGCTGCCACCCACAAATGTATCGGAGATACGAAGCTTTCTGGGTTTGGCCGGGTATTATCGGAGGTTTATCGAGAATTTTTCCAAGATAGCCAAGCCTATGACCAAGTTATTACAGAAGGGAGAGAAGTTTGAATGGACTCCCGAATGCGAGGAAAGTTTCCGCACCCTCAAGACCCGGCTGGTGTCTGGACCCATACTGACCCTACCAGATGTCAGGAAGGACTTCCATGTTTATTGTGACGCATCCCGCCAAGGATTGGGATGTGTTCTCATGCAAGACGGAAAAGTTATTTCATACGCCTCTCGTTAGTTGAGACCCCATGAGTTGAACTACCCAACACATGACTTGGAATTGGCCGCAGTTGTGCATGCCCTTAAGATTTGGAGGCATTATTTGGTCGGAAACCGCTGCGAAATCTTTACGGATCACAAGAGTTTGAAGTACATCTTCACGCAGCCGGACCTCAATCTGAGGCAAAGGCGATGGTTGGAATTAATAAAGGACTATGACTTAGGTATTCACTACCACCCCGGAAAGGCCAATGTGGTAGCTGATGCATTAAGTCGTAAAGGATATTGCACCGCCGTCATAATTCAGGATAACGCGCCTTTTCTATATAAGGAGATGGAAAAGTTAAACCTTGGATTAACCACAGGAGCATATCTAGCCACCCTAGAAACCCGGTCTATCATGTTCGAGCAGATCCGAGAAGCTCAATTAGAAGATCCGGATATAGCCGCCATTAAGAAGAACATGAGACAAGGAAAAGCCCCAGGATTCTCAGAAGACGAGAATGGCACCATATGGTTTGGAACCCGGATATGTGTGCCGGATAAACCGGAGATAAAGACCCTTATCCTAAGAGAAGCCCATGATACCTTATACTCCATCCATCCCGGGAGTACTAAGATGTACCAAGACCTGAAGGAACGCTATTGGTGGGTTAGCATGAAGAGAGAGATTGCTCAGTTCGTCGCAGAATGTGACACCTGCAGAAAAGTAAAGACAGAACATCAGAGACTTGCAGGACTGTTACAGCCACTTAAAGTGCCTGAATGGAAATGGGAAGAGATCGGAATGGACTTCATCACCGGACTCCCAAAGAACCAGCTTGGGTATGATTATATTTGGGTAATCATCGACCGACTCACGAAGGTAGCACACTTCATAGCCGTTAAGACAACCTTCAGTGGCCCTAAGTTAGCAGAGATGTACATGGCCCGCATTGTGTGTCTTCATGGAGTGCCTAAAAAGATAGTATCCGACAGAGGAAGTCAGTTTACCTCTCGTTTTTGGAAAAACCTTCAGGAAGAGATGGGAACGAGACTGAACTTCAGCACTGCCTACCACCCTCAAACAGATGGACAAACTGAAAGAGTGAATCAGATATTAGAAGATATGCTTCGGGCATGTGTCTTAGATTTTGGAGCAACTTGGGACAAGAGTTTACCGTACGCTGAGTTTTCGTACAACAACAGTTATCAAGCCAGTCTACAGATGTCCCCGTTCGAAGCCCTATACGGACGAAAGTGAGGAAAGCCTCTACTTTGGGATCAAACTGGTGAATCCCAAGTATTTGGAACAGACATCCTTCGGGAAGCAGAAGAGAAGGTACTGATCATCAGAGACCGGCTCAAGACCGCCCAATCTCGCCAAAAGAGCTATGCAGACAATCGTCGTCGAGACTTAGCTTTTGAAGAGGGAGAACATGTCTACCTCCGGGTCACACCCCTCCGCGGCACCCAAAGGTTTAACATGAGAGGAAAGTTGGCCCCCCGGTATGTTGGACCATTTCCCATTATTCGACGCCAAGGCGAAGTTGCTTATCAGTTGGAACTGCCACCCTCATTGACTGGGGTGCATGATGTGTTTCATGTGTCCCAACTGAAGAAGTGTCTCCGAGTCCCTACAGAGCAAGTGGACCTTCAGCAGTTGGATGTTCAAGAGGATCTGACCTATGTGGAGAAGCCCGTCAAGATATTGGAAGTCAAAGAGAGGACCACTAGAAGTCGAGTCATCCGCTTCTGCAAGGTGCAGTGGAGCAATCATCCCGTAGAGGAAGCTACATGGGAAAAAGAAGATGAACTCAAGGCACAGCATCCTGAGCTATTCGAGGAATGATCCGAATCTCGAGGACGAGATTCTCTGTAAGGGGGATAGGATTGTAACACCCCAACAATTAAAAGGGAATAAAATAAAAGAGAAATAATATTAAAGGAATTTCTGAGTTTTATTATTAAAGAAAATCCTAAAAGAGCCCTAATAAAGTCAAACAGGGAGAAATATTCAAAATTTGGACCTAAAAATTTTATGAGATAAACTAGAGGCCAAAACATAATTATAGTAATTTTTACAAATTTTTATCAACAGTGATTCGACCCTTAATCAAATATATGAATTACTGCAATTATTTTAAATCAGAAAACATTTATAAACTCTAATGGGCCTCAACCCCCAAAGTACCCTGAGCCCGACCCAGTCCAACCACCGGCCACCGACAAGAGGGACCCGCCTGTCGGTGCACTCCCCCGCCTCTCTCTCCCGCCCGCGCCCCGTATGGCCCCACTTGTCAGCCTCTCCCCTCCCGCTTTCTCTCCCTGATAGCCATGGCCCGCGTGTCGGCACCCTCCTCCCCGCACTCGCTCACCGACAAGTGGGGGCCACCTGTCGGGATCATCTTCTTTGTTGGAAGGGGATCCCCCCTTCCTTACCCGGTGACCCCCTTTCCAATTTCTCGCCACTGGCCGCCGCGTTCGCTCGGATTCCCCCCGGATCACCTTCCCCGAGCACTGCCACCCCCTTTCCATCTATATAGGTGGATGTATCATATTGAAAGGTCCCTAAAGAAGCTTAGAGCGATGATTGGTAATAAGGCCAGAGTTGAAGGTTGCATCGCAGAAGAATTTAAATTGAAAGAGATAACATACTTCACTAGTGTATACTTTGCTGAGCATCACAATGTCAACACACCTGCTACACGGTACCATATGGATGAAGACCATCCTTGTAGTGATCTCCAAATATTTGGGTGGAAGGGCATAACTGTTGGTGTCTTCACGACATATTATGTAACTCAGGAAGAACGAACATATGCCTTGCTCTACATGTACTCAAATATGGAAGAGATGGAACAATATTTCACGTAAGTAATTCTTTTTAGTTTTATATTTTACCTCCAAATTTTATACCCGTTTGTTTACCTATTCGTTACAATGACATCATGTTTGATTCGAAATACTTGACATCTAGTCGTCAACCAACGGAGAAGCAATTAGATAAATAGCGTTGAGAATGAGTAAATGGCGGGCCTAGTTTCCTCACTTGGTTCAGAGAACATGTAAATCCTTACCTTTTGTGACACGTATTATTTTACTCTACTAGGTTAATTATCTTATAATCTCCTATGATTTGCAGTGCGTGCTCGCTGACAATGTACATATAGACTTGCGACAGCTCTCTTACGGGAGTATTAGTGCCAAAACTTACGGTCGCTATGATGTTAATGGTTTCCGCTTCCGTTCAACTATTTTTGAAGCATATCGACCTCTAGCAGCAACAACT
The DNA here is from genome assembly GCA_019279435.1 of Zizania palustris. Taxonomy (NCBI): domain Eukaryota; kingdom Viridiplantae; phylum Streptophyta; class Magnoliopsida; order Poales; family Poaceae; genus Zizania; species Zizania palustris. Next base: position 77,603,910 of record JAAALK010000289.1, on the reverse strand, counting down.
AATACTGGAGTTGTTACAAGGGTCATTGATGGACAAGGACACGAAACTATGTATTATTGAATCATCGAAAATATAATCGAGTACAATTTTGCCGGGAATAAGGAGATTAAAGTAGTCTTCTTCGATTGTGATTGGTTCGACCCTAAACATGGTACTCATGAAAATCAATTTGGGATGGTTGAAGTCAACCACGCGGAACGATTATCTGGTTGCGATAATTTTGTCCTTGCTCACCAAGTCGAGCAGGTGTATTATATGTCGTACCATGTGAAAAACTAAGTGCTTGGTGGGTAGTCTACAAAGTGAATCCTCGGGAACATCTACACACCCCTAGTGATGGCGCTTATCAATTGGAGGTTGAAGAGGTCGATGAGGTTTACCAAGATGATGAATTGCCGACTTCGTTTAATGTAGAGTCAGAATCGTCGATAGATTCTTTTCTCGGCGATTCTAATGATGTGGCAGTTCCCGAGAAAAGGAAACACCAACATAAGAAGAAAAAAGTAACATGGCGTGCTTTGGGGAGAAAAGGACAAATTGATTCTGATTTTGATGATAATTGACAAGTAATTGTTTTCATACATGCATATGCAATATACTTCATATTACATGTTTTTTCATATGTACAAACCTTCTTTACTAATAAATGCTTGTTTGTGCTTATTTTGAACAGGATGTCGAAAAAGGTGAGGAGTGTTACGAGGAAGCTCTTCCGCTTGGGGAGTTCATCGGTGAGTACTCCGGCGAGTACACCGACGAGTCAGGAGGACACCCTATTCCAAGGTAGTTCCTCTTCTTCAAACAGACGTCGTCAAGAGCAGCTCCTGAGATGCATAGATCCGACATTAATTGGTCGGCCTATTGCATTTCAACTAGATGATGAGGTAACTTTCAGATTGTTTTTTATGCCAGTTATAAACTATTACTAATTGTTTCAATACTGTTTTGTAGGAGGAAGAACACTTGGAGAGTGCGGGTCATGAGGATCATCCGGTGGGTGGGGGGCAGGAGGGGGATGTCCCATAGTGTGCGGCACAGAGGGATGACCCGGAGGGTGTGGGGCAGGGGGATGACCCAGAGGGTGCAGGGCAGGGGGATGTCCCGGATGGTGCGGGTCAAGAGGAGGGGGCTGAGGCTTCCGGGGCATCAGTATCTTTCAGGACGAGCCACCTGGTCGCCCCACCAGTAGTCTCTTCCGGTGGAGCCAAGATCGAGAATACACCTGTAGGTGACGGGTAAGTGTAATACTCTTCTGTTGTTTTGCTTTTTTTTCAAAAAATTTCTTTCACTAAACTGACTTTATTTATTATGTATTTCTAGATCTTGGATTGACTCTCGATTTGACGGCACTTCGAGGGTCAGGAAGGTTAACCAGATATTGGGTAACCTATGTCGTCTGCACTACCCAGGGGTGCTGACAATGCCGACCGGTGAGCGGGTTCTATGCCAGACATGGGACTAGTACCGGTTTGCTCCTGACGGGCACCACGAAACTGCTCAGGGGGCGGTGTCTCATGACTTCTGGGTATGCATGTGTTTTTTCAATCTTCTTTTAGTTCTAACACAAAGCTTTTCGAGTTACAACACTTTACTAATCATGACTTTTGCAGTTACGCTTTTGTTTGCCAGAAGTCGACAATCACCATAACCATGCCCTTCAAGTCTTCAACAACAATGCACATAAGGTGGTGAAGGACGCCATTTCGTATGCCCACATTCAAGCAAACAATGCTTACTACAAGGAGAAGCTAGGGCAACGAATGAGCAAGGCGACGGGCGCATCATCAATCTATTTGACTGAAGAACAATACCGTTCGGTAAATAATTCTAACTTTTTAAATCTTCGATTGTTGAGATTTGTTGTCATATAATACAAATAGCATCTCTGTTCAGGTGAGGATTCCGTGGTCTTCAGCTGCATTTAAGAAGACTTCCGAGCAGAAAAGACAATGTCGCGGGACGGATCCGAAGCACAGATATGGTGCCGACGGACATATTCGCCACGCTAAACGCATGGTAAGACCTCCTTCTATCACTCTCTAGATATAGATACATTGTAATGCGACTAACTCATTTCTATTGTACAGGAAGCTAAATCTGGCAACGTGCTAAGTGACATAGAGGTGTATACCTCTGGTCACAAAGGAAGCGATCCTACACAGCCAGATGTCTTGTGTAGCCAGACAGCCACGGACCATTTGGTGAGATGTTATTAAGAGTTTGCATAATTTCATTTTTCTGCGTCTAGCTAATCGGATATGTTTTTTGCAGGCGCAGTATGGTGAACACATGGTTCGACTCCATGGAGAGGACTATGATTGGCGGAGAGAATTTGTCGACCAAATGGCCGTGTACTCCAGCGGAGGTGGAAAAAGCCATGGACGGTGATACAATGTTTTTATTAATGTTTTGTGTATGGTATTGTGATGGTAACTAACTCATTCAATGTTGTAGGTACTCCATGTTCAATGGAGTTATTGACTCGAGAGCGGTGAGAGCTCAGAAGTCAGCTCAGTCGTCGCAGAGCTCCATCGGAGTTGGCTCCACCCGTCGTCGCTCAGAAGAAACCCCAGAGGTGGTTCGAGTGAGGGAGGAAATGAGGCGGCGTGACGAGTACTATACCGCCTGCTTAGCACAACAGCAGGCGATGATCCAAGTAAGTTTAGTTTGGAGTGTTGCAGTTAAAAAGTATTTAGAAATAGGTTTAGAACTAACTGATTACATTACAACATGTGTAGCAACTAGCCCAGCAGCATGGTGGATTTGACATGTCCAATTTCCAACCACTACCTCCCCCGCCACCACCATTATATTCTACATCATCTGAGGTACCTCCTGACATATTGTTACTTCAGATACTTAAGTTAGTGTTTAGAAGAGTAGTTGAGTTAATTCGTTCTCTAATTTTGTCTATTTCTTCAGAGTTTCCGTACGCCTGGCCAGGATGGAGCCTCCCGGGCAAATGTGGTTGAAGCTGGAGGCATCGGCGGCACCCACGACCCAAATGTGGGCGATCAGTGAGTATGGATGTGTATTGTGAACCTAGATTGAATCTCGATGTGTTATGTGACTTTCTATGTGAATTTGGATGGTATATGTGAATGCAGATGTGTAATGTGACTTTGGATGTGAATTAAGTTGTGTTATGTGATTTTGGATGTGATGTGTGAAGTTTTGGATGTGAGATGTGATTTTGGATGTTATATGTGAAGTTTGAATGTGATTTTGGATGTGAAATGTGAATTTGGATGTGTATTGTGAATGTGATATAAATTGTGTTTGGATGTGAGTGTGAATAGGGGAAACCAGGAAAAAACAAAAAAATACTAGCTAACTTTCGTCGGCTTTGACCATAGCCGACGGAAGTTAGCTGCTTTCGGCCACGTGGGCAGAAAGGCTAGCTTCCATCGGCTAGGGCCAAAGCCGACGGAAGTAAGGGGCCCCTAACTTCCGTCGGCCAGGCTGGCCGATGGAAGTTAGCACCCCTCTGCTGACGTGGTAGAATTTGGCGCTAACTTCCGTCGGCCGCCGATGGAAGTTAGCCTTTTGCCGACGGAAGTTAGCTTCTTCCATCGGGAAAGGGCTAACTTCCGTAGGCTTTGGCCGACGGAAGTTCCCTGTTTTGTTGTAATGGTGATCTGCAAAGTTAGGGGCTTAATAAAATATACCAACCTTGGAAGTATTCAGAAATTTACAAACTTCGAATCAATATCCATGCGAAGGTTTCATCAAAGAAGCTCCAAAGATAATTTTTGCGAAGCTGAAAAGACTGTTAGACTCACAAAAATAGTCGTTACCCCTTTCTCTCGGAAGGAGTTATGACATTGCTTCATTTTTGGAAATAATAACAGTACAGAAGACAGAACGTCATGTATGAACGGTAAAAAATTTGTGAGTACAGGCTATAAATAAAGGGGCAAAGGTGCATTCGAGATACTTTACTCACTGCTCCTGCATTATTCCTCTTCTAGCTTTCCGATCTCTAGTTTCAAGCTCTCACCTCTTTCAATGGCGAAGACCAGTCACAAGGCTCCCATCGTGGCTTCGACCTTGGCCAGGCAGCAAGCTATGGCGGCCGCTGCAGCGGTGGCGCCTACGGGCAATCCCCATCCGGCCGGCCTCCATGACCTCCTTCCAGCGTCTTCAAAGTATTCGGACCAATCATATAGCCTAGGACCTTCAACCTGCACAAAGAAAACCATTGCGGCTATGATTGCGGGGAAGATTAGTCTGGGGATCAAGATTCATCAGCCCGGCCAGGAAGCAATCCCTTCACCTCGGGCCAGAGAAGTAGTTGTATTCGAAGCGTTCTTCGAGGCTGGGTTGGGACATCCTGCGGTAGACTTCCTTTCTGAGGTACTGGAGCATTTCCACGTTACTCTTCCTCAATTATCTCCGAACGCCATAGCACGCCTTGCGATCTTCGAATGGGCAATGCGAGCCGAAGGTTGCGAAGGGAGGGCAGAGATCTTTGCAGCACTCCAAAAGGCTTCCTGCCAGCCTAAGACTTACCAGGGCTCTAGAGGAGAGAAAATAGTAATTGCCTTCAGCAGTATTAACTTCCGGCTCCGGGATGAGTATCAAGCTCGGTTCCCGGTGAAGGCCATCAACATCAGATGGTATACGGACTGGGTTCTTCGCTGGTTCTATGCCAAAGTTGGAGCGGACAGTACTTTTGCTGGGCCTCTTGAAGACATCAAGCAGAAGTTCATCCGGACCTTGGCCAGCTCGAAGCTCACCTTAACCTGTTATAAACAATAAGTCGCCGCATGAGCATGCGGGATTTACTAGAGGAGTTCATCGGGCTCCGAATTCCTCCTTTGATGGCCAACTAGCCTATTAACTTCGAAGAGAATCTGTAGGGTGGACTCCAAGAGATCTCTTCAAGTGCTGCAAGTAACTTCGGAGACTCTACAAAATGTTTTATATGCAATAATTTCATAAAAAATGATTTAACTGAGATAAAATCTTATCTTTCAGTGCCACGCGCCACCTTGACTTTGGAGAAAGTTGTACAGGCTTCGGAGAAGATCCTCGGAGCCCCTAATCTCGCTGAGAAGGAATGGAGGGTGAAGCTAGTGGGAACCTGGGAGTGATTCAACCGAGTATGGAGTGTACTCGATGTTGAAGCTCCTTCTCTTCCAGACTGGAGCACGTCCGAGCCTGGTCCCAGGAAGAGGAAAGCTGAAGTGGGGACCTCGGCGCTGGCCAAGATAACAGTGAAGAAGGTGGCCCGAAAGCCAAAATTTGTCGCCCCTTCTAAATCCCCTACTTCATCTTCAGAGTCATCTGAATATGAAGGACAAGTAGAAATTCAAAGGGAGTTCAAAGCCTTCATTATCGGGGACGAAGGGGTACAACCAAAAGTTGAAGTTCCCACCGAGGGCAACGTAGCGACCATGCTTATTGCAAAGGACAACCTCGAGAAGGCAAAGACTCAGAATGTCTTGTCTGGCCAAGAGGCCCCTACTGCGGGAGAAGGCGGAGTCGGGATGACAAATGATCAAGTCTCGGCTTCGGACGAAGTGATAGATGTGGTTGTTGGAAAAGTTTTAGCAGCTAATCCCACGGTTTCCAGTTTTGAGTCTGAAGAAGACTTTGAAGAGGCGTTCGAGACTCCGAGTAGTCCTGTGATCATCCGGCGGCTTGGAGGCTGCCAATCGGAAGCCCGAAGCTGAATAGATCGTGCTTTAGGCCAAAGTGGAAAAACTATGAAGGGGAGCAGGCAACTGCAAGGACTGAGCTGGTTAAGCACTGAGAGGAGCAGCTGAAGTTGTTGGAGGAGGCCAACAATTTACTTGGACAGAAGAACTCTTTGGTTACGGAGGCAGCTAGGCTATCATCTTTGATAGATGAGCTGTCTTCGTCGAAAGATGCTTTCTCCGAAGACAAGGCGAAGTGTGAGAAGGTGTAAGATCGAAAGTAGCAACCAGAGGGGGGTGAATGGGTGCCTAAAAAATTCTTTCTAATCAATGGTCTAATCCCAGCACCCAACGCACCTCGACAGACAAACATCAGAAGCAAAACAGATCACTAGTACTAAAGTTGTCTAGCCTAAAAATGACTGGTGTCCTAATTAAAATGATATCAAAAACGATATTAAAAATAGATTAAACTAAACAAAAATAATTGCAGTAAATAAAAATGTGTTCTCAGATGATTTAATAAATACTTGATGTGCATAGGAAAACACCTAGATATATCAATAAATATTCATATTGCAATCTGAAAATAAAATACTAATCAAGTGAATAAATCATGGAGCATTCAGAAATAAATTTAGAAATAAAACTGATATATTGCACATAAATTGAGAATGAAAAATATTACTGTGACTATTTTTTATACGAACAAACCAAAAAATACTTAATTAAACATTACGTGGGCACTAACAAGGTTTAGCAGCCAAAAATTAATCATGAAATCACTAATCAGGTTCGCATGCTAATTAATTAATCTTAGCTGAAAAATAGGAGATTAGATAAAAAATTACTTGCATAGCCCTGACGCTCGGTCCTGCCGCCCGCATCATGATTTGCCCTGGTGAAAAATGCGTCGATCGCTCCGTCGAAAATCAGTTGTGCCCGATGTTGTGCTACTGCGTCATGCGCATGCACATAGGCGCACAACTGCTCGTGCAGAAGCCTGCCGCCTGGACTGCCGTGCAGGAAGAAAAAAATGCCACCCCTTGGACGCCGCTCGACTGACCGCATGGAACAGCACACCACTGCCTCGTGCTCCCCGCCGAAAATCCAGCTAGCGCGCCGCTTGATGCTCTGCACACATGAAGAAACACTAGCCTCCCGATGAAGACCAAAGTCTGACTTCATGGAGATGACGGTGAAAAGACAAAAACAGCTAGCGGCGAAGAATCCCAGAAAAATTAGTGCCGTGCGGATGAATAGGAAAAAACGGTTCCTGCGGCGGAAGAACAAATTGGACTATAGATTAATTGTAGATCAGTCAACCCTAACCCTAGGGGGTTGGGGCCTATTTATAGGCAGCCCACTAATAAAGGGAAAAAGACAAATTTACCCCTAGGGTAAATTACACTGACTCTGAAAATAAAATTGGAAATTACCAAAATGCCCTTAGGGTTTTTTACTGACTCGAATAACATAGATTGTGGGCCTAAAGGCTAAACAATAAAATCCTAAATAAAGATAATCATCAGTTATCAGTTTTGCGCTCAAACTGACAAAGCGTCCACCGTCTTCGCACTAGGTACCATGATTGGGCCGACCCGATTCCGCAGCTTCCTCAGCATGGCAATCGCTCACCGCCCGTGTACCTGAGTCAATCCCGGTCAACAGACCAGTGGATCTTCTGCCGCTCCTAGCCCATGTACTCAGATTGGGCCAGCCCGACTCCGTGACCCCTCTGCCCGGTAGTCGCTCACTGCCCATGTACCTGAGTCACACGCGGCCCATACACGGCAGATCTCATCTTCTCTTCACGTCTCCTCTTTGACTTCCGTTGACAATCACTCATCACATCTGGAGCCATAAGGCCCATGCTCTTCAACATGGTTCCTCAGAAGGTATCCTTAGAAACCATGGACAACCTTCGGGGTGTCCTGGAGTACTTCGGCACTTCTTGGACTTTACCTTCAACTTGTGACATCCCTCTGCTGCGAATACTGAAAATGATCCAAGCAGCAGCGAAGACTATGAAGATAGTGGGTATTAGGTATGGAGAGATCTCCGGCCAAGTAGCTGCTCTTGGATTGCTTCGCTACTATGAAGATTTAGGGCTATCAGTAGCAACAGAACCAGAGGCGACTCCTGTCAACTTTGGCGATGACCGGCTCTTAACTCCTTCCGCCGACGTGGCTGCATCTTGGGAAGCCTTCCAACCGTCTTGGAGAGCTAAAGGCCGATCAGCAATCAAGTCATGGATTGACGAAGGACTTCGCCAAAAGCAAGCGCGGTCACAACCTTCAAGCAGCCAACCCCCTTCAGACTCGAAGGTCTAGTTCTCCTTAGGGCTCCGATTATTTAAAAATTTATGCTTTTATCCTTTATGAATGAAAAGACTTATTTGGAAATGTTTTTAGGCTTTTCAACCTTTTTTGGATGATCTCGAAGAGCTAGAGGTTAATGAAGAGCTTCGCCTGCTATGGGCTACCTTCGAAGCTATAAGACCTCACAAATGCCCTCGATTTTCAATTCGTCGGGGAAGCTCCGGTGAAGTTATTCCCGAAATATGTAAAGATATATTATCTTATATTAAAAAGGAGGAAAAAGAAGTCAGTTTAGAACCTTCATCTTCTGAGAACATTGAATGGTCCGAAGAAGAAAATACCGCCGAAGAGCAAGTAGAAAAAAGCTCTGAACAACTTCAAAGCTCGAAAAGAAGCCCCGAGCGACTTTGGACTTGGGCCGAACTTCAGCAAGAGCAGAAGGACTTTCGAGATTCTAAAGGAGGAACGAGGGTTAAACGTAGAGTTATTAAAACTCCTGGCTCCGGAACGAGTCACCTTCAAAATCGTTCTAGTTTCAACAGTAGCTCTAGGGATCGAAGAGGTCTTCATTTCCTTCTCGGTATAGATACGGATTTTTCATGATGTAATGTAATTTGTTTGAATGATAAAGATTAAAGTTTCAAAATTGTCTCCCTACTTCCCAGCCCCTCTTTGGGTGTAAGCAACTTCGAAATTTTGTCGAAGGTGGTTACGCACAACGAAAATAACATTAGTTAGGAGCACAATTTTGGAGGCTCAGAGTCCCTTATCATATTAAAGATTGACTAAGATGTCAAGAATGTCTTTGACTCTACTAATTCGGAGTCTGAAAACTGGTAGCTTAGTACCTTTTGTTTAAATGTAGTCACTTCAGACTCTTTTTTGGATACCTTAGCATCCGATAAAAATGGTCGCTTTGGACTCTTTTTACAGACATTTCAAGCTATTAGCTCAAAGTCTGTTTTGTTTGGCCTCCTTCGGCGCTTTTTGCGAATGCTATCAAACCAATGGTTTGGAATCCGTATAGTGGTCTCCTTGGACTCTTTTTACGGATGCTTTCAAGTCGGAGCTTGGAATCCGTATCATTTGGTCTCCTTGGACTCTTTTTACGGATGCTTTCAAGCCGGTGGCTTGGAATCCATTTTTTGTGACTTTCCCACCTCATCGGAAGCTTCGAACTAGTGGTTCGAAGTCTTTAAAATTTGTTCAAATGAATGACACTTCCCTCACAGCCAACTCCATTCCTCCAATGCGTCCACTAGAAGTATGGAGTGTTTGAGAGGTAGGCATTATCTGAACCATGAGGTTTATTTATTCAGAAGGTGTTTACAGATGATTACAAGGAGCCCCTATGCAAAATATTGCTTCAGGTGCTCCACATGCAAGGCATGCTTTAACTCTTCGCCTTCTAAATTAGCTAGTTTAAAAGAACCAGTGCGTCCTGAACGTAGAATGATGTATGAACCTTCCCACTTATTTCCTATTTTCCCTGGTGCTATGATGCTTCGCAAAACTAGATGACCTGGTTTAAGTTCATTAAGCTTAACCTTTGGGTCATACCAAGCCTTCGTCTGATGATGATATTTCGACAAATTGGCAACAACACGAAGTCTTGTTTCTTTTGTTAAATCTAGCGAAGCTTGGCTTTCATCTTCTTTATCAGGTTTGGTGGCGCGAAGAGATCTCCCTTTGAGCTCCGTCGGCATCATAGCTTCATCTCCGAATTGTAATCTGAAAAGAGTAAAACCTGTGGACCTCATTTGAGTGGTCCGAATGGACCATAAAATCTTCGGGAGTTCCTCAGTCCATAGCGCTTTTGCTAATCCTACTATTCTTCAATTCAGCCCTGATAAAATATTACCATTAGCTCATTCGACAGCTCCATTAGACTGAGGATGACGCACAGTTGCAAAACACATTTGTATGCCAAGGTCTTTGCAAAACTTCCTGAAGGGATCCACATCAAATTGTGTCCCGTTGTCGACTGTGAGCTGTCGAGGCACTCCGAACCTGCATATAACATTCTTCCAAAAGAATTTTTGTACATTATTTGAAGTGATAGTTGTGAGGGGTTCTGCTTCGACCCACTTGGAAAAATATTCAATTGCTACCACCACAAATTTCAGATTTCTTTTTGCTACTGGGAAGGGGCCAATGAGATCCATGCCCCATTTGGCCATAGGCCAAACCGGAGCAATGACTTGAAGAGTTGTTGGCGGACGATGACTTCGTCTTCCCATCCATTGACAACCTTGGCAAGTGTGGACTAAGATCTCCGCATCAGCTACTATTGTAGGCCAATAAAGCCCCTAGCGAAGTGTTTTTCTTGCTAAAGCTCGGAGGGCCAAATGGCTACCACAAACGCCTTCATGATTTTCTCGAAGTATCTCTTGACCTTCAGCTTGAGAAATACATCGGAGTAGGGGGGACATACTCCGGCCTTGTAAAGAATACCGTTGATTGCATGATAATTCCGAACTCTTAGCTGCAATCCTGAAAGCTATGTCCCTTCAGGTAAAGTTGCTTCACCTTGCAATAACTCCATGATTGAGCTCCGCCAGTCAGTGTTCAGAATGCAAAGAACCTCCGCAGGAGAAATTTGTGGCACCAAAGGCGAAGTAAGTTCTTCATAAAAGGCTCCTTCCGGAATATCCATAGCTCCGGCTGCAGCTTTTGCTAGGGTATTAGCTTGTGCATTGTCAGCTCTTTGTATACTTCGGATAGAAATCCCTTTGAATGTTGCTTTGATCTTACGGATCTCTTCTAGATATTTTGCAAGCTGCGGATGCCGGACTTGAAAACTTTTGTCAATGTGCCCTGCTACAATTTGAGAATCTATTTTGATAACAACTCTTATAGCACCCAGAGCATGCACTTTTCGGAGTCCTAACAAAATTCCCTCATACTCCGCTATATTATTAGTGGACTTAAAGTTGAGCCTTGCGGAATACATCGATCTTTGCCCTGAAGGCGAAATTATTATTGCTCCAATACCTACTCTGGATGCTTGAAAAGCTCCATCAGAGTATATGGTCCAAATTGCTTTGCTTGATTTCTCCGGAGCCCATATTGCAGACGGAGTCCATTCTGCTACGAAGTCTGCCACCACTTGTGACTTAATTGTTGTCCTTACTACAAAGGAGATGCCGAAGGGTGTTAGCTCGACGGCCCATTTTCCAATTATCCCCGTAGCATCTTTGCTTCGGAGCATATCTCCTAAAGGATACGAAGTTGGTACAATTACATTTTGTGCTATAAAATAATGTCGCAATTTCCTTGAAGCCATTATCAGAGCATAAGTGAACTTCTCAAGCTCAGAATATATTGTTTTTGCTTCAGATAAAGCTTCAGATACAAAATATACTGGATTCTACACCAACTTTCCATTGAAATCAACTTCTCTAACAAGTACTACACTGACAGCAGAGCCGGTAACTACGAGGTAAAGAAGGAGCATTTCATCTGCAACGGGCACAGTGAGTGTTGCGAGGTTGCTGAGATAATTTTTAATATCATCAAAACTCTTTTGGCACTTCAGTGTCCATGAAAAATCTCCGGACCCTTTTAATGCTTTGAATATGGGCAGGCTTCGTTCTATGGACATTGCTAAGAATCAACTAAGTGCTGCAAGGCGGCCAGTAAGCTTCTGTACCTATTTTAAATTCTCCGGCGGAGCTATTTTTTGCAATGCAGTTATTTGAGTAGGGCTAGCTTCAATTCCTCTACTTGAAACTAGATACCCTAGCAACTTTCCAGCTTGAGCCCCGAAGATACATTTTTTAGGGTTGAGACGGACTCCACATGCTCTGAGGCTCTGAAATGTTTCCGCTAAGTCAAGGCTATGCTGGTGCTTTAAAGCATTCTTTATTACAATATCATCGATATAGACTTCTACATTGTGGCCTATTTGGTGAGCTAGAGCCTTAGAAATTAATCTCGAAAAGGTTGCCCCGACATTTCTCAAGCCAAAAGGCATTCTTACATAGCAGAAGACTCCCGAAGGAGTTACGAAGCTTGTTTTGATTTCATCTTCGTGCTTTAAGTAGATTTGATGATAACCAGAATACGCGTCGAGGAAGGTTAATAACTCCGAACCAGCAGTGGAACCAACTAATTGATCTATTCGGGGCATGGGATAGGGGTCACGTGGGCATGCTTTATTCAAAGATGTAAAATCAATACACATGTGCCACTTCCCGGAGGATTTCTTTTTGACGAAGACTGGGTTAGCTAGCCATTCCAAATGAGCTACTTCTCTGATAATCCCAGCCTTCAATATTGTTGGACTAGAAACGTTGAACAGAGGGGGGGGAATGGGAGCTTTTAAAATTTCAGACTAAAAATAGCCTTCTTTTTTAATTCTGTCTTCTGCGGAACAGACTTTGAACACACCCTTCGAAGTTCTGGTTCGGAGGTATTTTACAGCTCCGAAATTAGGCTTCGCAAGGAGCAAAAGTTCGAAGCCAAGAAGACTTCGCTCCACCCACAACCCCGAAGATTCAGCTCTGCTAAGTCAGTGCAGGCTCCGCACACAGGTTGCCTTCGAGCAGGCTTCGCACTTCTCCCTTCACAAGAGCAGACTTCCCTCTGAGGACTTCGACCAAACACTCAGCGCTAGCAACTGGTACTAGGCTTCGTACATCGAAGGTCTAAATGCACACCAAACAAACTTCGCTGAGGACCTCGACCAGGGAAGAAAACTGGCTTCGATTCAAGCCAGACAGTGCTTCGCTAGTAATCAGAGAGGTCTAGCCTCCAGTTTACAGAGCGAACAGACACTGAAAAACACACTTCACCCAGACAGACTTCTCACACACTTCTCTAGAAGAGATCCAGAGCACAAACTCAACAAAGAAGAAGGTGGTGCACAGAGAAATCAAAACATGCAGTGCAACGTAGGCATAAAAGTTCAAATAATAAATGAAAACCAAATCAAAGTTTCTTTGCTTAACAGGGAACACAAAATGAACTCACAGACTGAATACAAAGTGTGGTGGCTAGCACATGAGCTCAAAAATGGCTGCTCAAAGTGTTGATGTGACCTAGCTAGCCTCAACTATTTATAGGTACTATTCAGCCCTGTGAATAGACTACTTTACCCCTAGGGTTTACACTATTTTTGTCTCATCAGAACTGGGGGGTACAGCTGGTAGTCTACTTTATTTGGAGGCTTCTTTTGTCAGCTTCGCAGAGGAGACATCACCAGCTTTTGCAGAGCAGACGCGGTCAGCCTTTGCAGTTTTGGAGCCTTCTGAAGTCCCCCTTCGCACGCGAGGGGTGCGGTAGCTTCGTTGAGAAGCCTTGAGCGTGACGGCCTTCGCTTCACCGAAGTCAGCCTCCGATACAGTGACGGTTTTGAGTCGAAGCCGTCAAAGCCCTTGAGTCTTCGCACCATCACCTCCAGAGTGGACCACCACGGCTTCGCAGCTACTCCTAGCTCAAACTCCGTCAGCCCATGAACCGAAGCCATGCATGGCCGAAGTACCTCAAGTCAGCCACACTCTAAAGCCCCACCTTCGGAATTCCACCCTTCGAAGTCCCTCCTTCGTCCAAGGCCTCCGCATGAAGCATTCCATGAGCACTTCATCGCAATGTCTCTCCCCTAGCACACTCCTCAATGAACCTCACTCAGACCATGCCTTCGATGCACCTCGACTTCTGAGACCTTCATCGGGTATACCTTCGAGTGCCTCCCTCCGGAGCACACTTCGAACACCTTGCCTCATTAATGAGGACTTTGTCCACCATACTCTGAAGTCACTCCATTCGGAGTACCCTTCGAAGTGCCTCGCCTCCGAGGACTTTGTCTCGGAGTACCTTCACCTAGAGCCGCACTCCACACTTACTGCATACTCCTGGCGCACCTCGGCCCGAGGTCCGACCTCGACCCCTTCGCAGCCTTCGTGACCGAGCTCCCCACTCGCCTGGCATCAAGCCTCCCGCTTTACCCAGGTTCACTTGCTAAGAACCGTCCGTCGCCTCTAAAGTCACCTGCGCACCACAGATAGACAAACAAGTGACCATAAAACTCAGAAACGAGCCAAACCATGTCACTTGACAAAAGAATTTTCCTCCCCATTTTTCAAAAGAGTAAAACCCTTCGACAAATCTTCCCTTTGCAAGATAAAAACACCCCCTTGCTGCAGAGAACTCAAAAATTTCTCCCCCTTTGGCAATGCAAGCATCAAGGAGCATTCAAAAGATGCAAAGCTTTGAAATGGGAAGAATTGCAAATATATATAAAGAAAAATATGCCAACATTAATACCAACTATCATGTGCTCAGATCAATTTAACATTCTCTAAAAAACATGATGACAACATGTGATTTTATCATTTTGAAATAAAAGCATCACTACTCAATCAAGGTAACTAGACAAGTAAAAGTAGGGATTACGCAAAGCTAGTCAATTTCTACTCTAGACAGACAAGACCAGTTCAATTGGAGCATTGAAAGCAATCTCAATGATCAATGAATTTGTTGTTTTTTCATAATGCTAGGGGTTATTTGTTTGTCTACCTTATACTTTCCAATCAAACCAAGCCGAGGCATGAAAACCATCAGAAGCTTAAGGCGGTGATTTTGGCATACACTACACTATCCTAGTTCAGACCAATGTGCAAATGGTAAGCAGTCTATAATAGAGTAGTGCGACAAACAAACCCACCTGGATCTTTTCACTTGTAGCATGCAAATCATGGAGTTTTGGATTTTAATTGAGTGAACAATTTGTTTAGCACTTGATGAATATCCATGAGTAAATAGAACAATTTTTCAAGTTGCAAAGTTTAGCATCTAGAGAAAAGGAGTCTTGCTATCAAGCAGATAAAAGATAGCTAAAGTAGTCCTGCCTAAACATGCTAGATTCAAGACTAAGCAGTGAGCATGAATTGATTTTGGAAAGAAGAATCATGCACATGATGTTTCAGACATATTAAATAGAGCTGAGATGACATGATTTCATGAATTAAAATCAGGCATATAAGTGCAAAAGATATAGATGCAATTTTACACACAATGAGCATATGCAAGACAATCAAAATTTGCTCCCCCTCACAAAATGCCGTAAGGGTGACAAACACAAAGTTCCCCACGCAAGTAGGCAAAACGAGAAGAATCGAGGGGTTCTGTGAAAATATCGGCTAGCTGGTGTTGGGTATCAACATATTGAAGCTCAATATCACCCTTCTCATTATGATCTCTAAGAAACTGATATCTCACATCAATGTGTTTGGTTCTGGAATGTTGAACCGGGTTGTTTGCAATACAAATAGCACTAGTGTTATCACAGTAAAGTGGAACACTCTTATAATATAACCCAAAATCCCACAAAGTGGAAACCATCCACAAAATCTGAGAGCAATAGCTAGCTGCAGCAACATATTCGGCCTCAGCCGTCGATTGTGCAACACTAGACTGTTTGCAGGAAGACCAACAAACCAGTGAAGTACCCAGAAAATGACAAGTACCAGAGGTACTTTTCCTATCAATCCTACACCCAGCAAAATCCGCATCGGAATAACCTCGAAGACACAAAGAGGAAGATGCAGAATACCAAATGCAAAATTCGAGGGTATGTTTGAGATACCTAAGAATGTGCTTTACCGCTTGGCGGTGCGAAGCTTAGAGTGGTCCAAGATGACCGATGTCGAGGTAGTTGCTTCGGGACCTTGTGCCGAAGTAGTCAAAGCGGGGTTGGCTTCGGGGGTCGATGTCGAGGGTAGTAGGGGTTCATCCTCGAAATCTCCGGGATCTTCTTCTTCGAAGATGGTCTGCTCCATGTTGTGTTCATTTGCCTGTTCAAAGGTAAAACTAACAGAGGGGGTTGATTCATCAAAAGTCACATCACATGACTCGATGACAGTGTTAGTTTCCAAATTATAAACATGATAAGAATGACCATGTGTAGTGTAACCCAAAAAGATCCCGTTAGAAGAGCGCGACTCAAATTTGTCTAAATTTCCATTTTTTAGGATAAAGCAACGACAACAAAAAACTCGAAGATGAGTAACTTTGGTCTGTCTCCCAAAACATAGCTCATAAGATGTTAAGTTCAAAATTGAGTGCAAGAAGATTCAGTTTGAGATGTAACATGCAGTGTTCATGGCCTTAGCCCAGAATTTTCTAGGAGTCATATTGTCATCGAGCATCGTCCTAGCCATCTCAACCAAAGTGTGGTTCTTTCTCTCAACAACACTATTTTGTTGAGGAACTCGCAGAGCAGAGAATTGATGTTCTATGCCATGCTCCATGCAAAAGTCAACAAAGAGACTGTTCTTGAACTCAGTGCCATTATCACTTCGAATGAATTTCAATGCACCAGGGAGTTCAGTGAAAAGTCTCAAAGCCAAGCTCTGAAAGTGTGAAAACACTTCATCCTTGTTGGCAAGAAAGAACACCCAATGCAAGAGTAACGAGAGAAATCGTCGACAATAACTAGCACATACCACTTGCCGCCTAAAGAACTAACCCGAGAAGGACCTACAGTGTCCATGTGGAGAAGCTCTCTGGGTTGTTCAGTCATCACTGTGGTGACTAGCGAGTGGGAAGCGGCAATCATTTTTCCATGTCGACATGGAGCGCAAACTAAATTCTTCTCAAACTTGAGCTTGGGCAATCCTCAGATCAGACCTAGGGCACTCAGGCGAGCGAGCAACTCAAAGCTCATATGCCCTAGTCTCTTATGCCACATCCAAAGCTCAGAAGGTGAATGTGCAACAAGACAATGAGAAGAACCAGATGACTCAGAAAAATTAGCTCCAAAAACTCTCCCAACTCTAAAGATCTTACAAACCATAACGCCATCAGAATTGAGTACTTGTGAAGTATCGCGATGGAATCGCACTTCGAAGCCCTCATCAAGCAATTGAGATACAGAAAGCAAAATGTATCCCAAGTTTTCAACCAAAGCAACATCTTTGAGAGTGAAATTCGAGTTGATTCTTACCACACCTTTACCTTTAACTCTACTCCTTCGATTGTTGCCGAAGGTGATATGTTCCCTTTGCTTGGTTGTGGTGAGGCTGGAGAACCATGCTGCATCTCTGGTCATGTGGCGCGAACAACCGGAGTCCATGATCCACGTGCCCTCCAAACCTCGGTCTGGCGCCTAAACATGATAAGAAAATCTCGATCGCTCATTGCTGGGGTGAGTGAATACATGACGTGGCATCCAACACTGAGTGATACGAGTAGTAGGCATATTAAAAATAGACCGTCTATGCACAGGATAATCAGAATGATGCAAAGTGTGAGGTCTACCTACATGCTATGTCGCAAATGTATGACAAGGTCTCCTACTCTGATGAGATACAAAGCTACTCGCTCGGGGTCTACCACCATATGGAACATGGTGAACACCTCGAGGAGCAAAACCTCTCCGAGAAGTACGAGGAGCCTCGAAAACAGGACGTGAGTACAACTCAGACTCATGCATACCTCGAGATGGGTAATACATGTCTTGGAAACTCATTGCCTGAGAGCGTCGCTCATCCTTGATGCAACGAAAACAGAACCCAACCAAATGACCCACCCTCTAATAGTATGAACAATGAAAAATTCTCCTAGGGGCACACTCATGGGTCATAGGAGCAGTCCTCACAGGCTTCTTGGGCTTCTGCTGAGTGGTTTTCTTAGGAGGAATTTTCTTTGTAGGAGGAGTGGTTTTCTTTAGAGTTCGGGTAGACTTTTTGGTTTATGGGGTGTCTAATAGGGTTCTCTCTTTCTCTAAGATAGTGGGTGAGGTAAAAACAGTTTTGTTCTCAATGTCTGAAGGAATCCTCTCAAAACCCATTCCTAGAGCTAACCCGGCCCTGTCAGCAAACATCTTGGTCTTGTCCAAGAGCAAGTCCATCCTACCCTTTCCCTCAGTGCATTTGTTAACCACATAAAGCAGGTATTCATTTTCATTCGTGAGGTTCTCAGCTCGCTTTCTAATAGTGCCTAGTTGGTCCTTAAGGGTTATGCAAGTGTCACACACAGGTTGCACATCCTTAGAACTACCGGCCCTCTCCAATCTAGCCTCTAGATCCTGAACATGCTTATCACGTAAATTAACACTCTCACGTAATAAGGCGCAGTTCATGCATTCAATTATATCACGAGGACTAGAATCAACCATCAAAAGATGCTTCTATGCAGTCTCAAGGTCAGATAGAGTTTGAGCATGTACAGAATGCAACTGAGCAAGCTCACCCATGACAACAGTGCAAGATTCACATTCAACATCATTAACCCTAGACTTAAGCATGGCATAATCAGTAGAAACAGATTCTAGACTAAGTCTAAGGTCTTTTCTATCTCTAGCGGCTTGCACAAGTAGTCTATCCTGACCAAGAACTACTTCATTCAGTTTATCTAATTTAATTGAAAGCTAGTCATAAGATAGAGGTACCTCAGATGAGTCAAGCTCATCGCCGTTGTGATCGCTGTCGGCCATAAAGCAGAGGCCGGTGAAATCTCGTCCCTTCTTGTCCTTCTTCTCCTCCTTGCTTGGAGACTCCTCCTCCTCAGAGCTAGACTCCTCAGTTGAGGAAGTGTCGATGTCACTGAGAGCAGCAACAAATGCTCTGGAAGCGGCTTTGGCTACTCTCTTAGCCACCTTGCCGTGCTTGCCCTTCACAAAGGGTTTCCTCTCCTTCTTGTGGTATTTTGGGCGCTCACTCTGATCTCTCTTCTCGAGTTTAGGACAATTTTCCTTGATGTGAGAGGTGTCGCCACACTCAAAACAACCACTAAAACCACTTCTCCGTTGATCCCGTCTTTCATGGTGAAAACGGGTGAACCTTCTGGCAATGAGAGCAAGCTCATCATCATCTAGAGTGTCCACCTGCTCCTTAGTGACGGAGACCAGGGAGGACAAGGCAAAACCATCTGCAAGAACACAAGTTCCTGATGTGCTTGGTTCTGTAGTGGTGCCACAACTAGTGCTAGAAACTACTGCCAATGGTTGTGGCAAAGAGTTCCTATGAACTGCAAGAGATGCCTTGGCAATCTCTGTGGACTTTAGCTTGTTGAAGAGCTCATCACAGGTCAATGTATCATAACCTGCGGACTCCTCAATGCTGGATATCTTTACTTCCCATATGCTACGATCAAGAGCATAGAGAAGCTTGATAGCCCTATCATGATCATTGTAAGCAAGCGTCCCGTTGGACCGCAAGTTACTCACTATCGCATCAAAGCGAGAAAACATGGCATCTATAGATTCACCAGGTGCCTGCACAAATAGATGATACTGTTGATTGTATGTGCTTTGGTGCCTAGCCTTAATCTATGTAGAGCCCTCATGAAAGATAGTGAGTGTAGTCCAAATTTCCTTAGTTGTCCTAAGGTGTTGCACCCTATCAAACTCACTCCGACTCAAACGAATGAACAATATATTTCTAGCCTTAGAGTTGGCATTATACAGATCCTTCTCAGTTTGAGAGGTGCGAGTTTCAGGGATGGAGTATTGTGAGTCCACAATCTCCCAAATTTCATTTCCTTGGCTTAGCAAGTAAGCTTCCATGCGCACCTTCCAGTATGCAATGTCTGTCCCATCGAACAGAGGTATTTTACTAACTCTGTCCATGTCGCCAACAGATCACAAAACCGGTTAAGGTCAACTGGTGATCTTAACCCGCTCTGATACCAATTGTTGGACCGGAAACGGCGACCAGAGGGGGGGTGAATGGGAGCTTTTAAAATTTCAGACTAAAAATAGCCTTCTGTTTTAATTCTGTCTTCTATGGAACAGGCTTCGAACACACCCTTCGATGTTTTGGATCGGAGGTATTTTACAACTCCGAAATCAGGCTTCGCAAGGAGCAAAAGTTCAAAGACAAGAAGACTTCGCTCTACTCACAACCCCGAAGATTCAGCTCTGCTAAGTCAGTGCAGGCTCCGAACACAGGGTGCCTTCGAGCAGGCTTCACACTTCACCCTTCGCAAGAGCAGACTTCCCTTTGAGGACTTCGACCAAACACTCAGCGCTAGCAACTGGTACTAGGCTTCGTACTTCGAAGGTCTAAATGCACACCAAACACACTTCGCTGAGGACCTTGACCAGGGAAGAAAACAGGCTTTGATTCAAGCCAGACAGTGCTTCGCTAGTAATCAGACAGGTCTAGACTCCAGTTTAAACAGAGCGAACAGACACTGAAAAACACACTTCACCCAGACAGACTTCTCACACAGTTCTCCAGAAGAGATCTAGAGCACAAATTCAACCCAGAAGAAGGTGGTCCACAGAGAAATCAAAACATGCAGTGCAACGTAGGCATACAAGTTCAAACAATAAATGAAAACTGAATCAAAGTTTCATTTCTTGAATAGGGAACACAAAATGAACTCACAGACTGAATACAAAGTGTGGCGGCTAGCATAGGAGCTCAAAAATGGCTGCTCAAAGTGTTGATGTGACCTAGCTAGCCTCCACTATTTATAGGCACTATTCAGCCCTGTGAATAGACTACTTTACCCATAGGGTTTACACTATTTTTGTCTCATCAGAACAGGGGGGTACATCTAGTAGTCTACTTTATTTGGAGGCTTCTTTTGTCAGCTTCGTAGAGGAGACAGCCCTAGCTTTTGTAGAGCATACGTGGTTAGCCTTTGCAGTTTTGGAGCCTTCTGAAGCCCCCATTCGCACGCGAGGGGTGCGGTAGCTTCGGTGAGAAGCCTTGAGCCTGACGGCCTTCGCTTCACCGAAGTCAGCCTCTGATACAGTGACGGTTTTGAGCCGAAGCCATCAAAGCCCTTGAGACTTCGCGCCATCACCTCCAGAGTGGACCACCACGGCTTCGCAGCTACTTTTAGCTCAAACTCCATCAGCCCGTGAACCGAAGCCATGCATGGCAAAAGTACCTCAAGTCAGCCACACTCCGAAGCCCCACCGTCGGAGTTCCACTCTTCGAAGTTCCCCCTTCGTCCATGGCCTCCGCATGAAGCATTCCACGAGCACTTCGTCGCAGTGTCTCTCCCCGAGCACACTCCTCAACGAACCTCACCTGGACCATGCCTTCGATGCACCTCGACTTCTGAGACGTTCGTCGGGTATACCTTCGAGTGCCTCCCTCCGGAGCACACTTCGAACACCTTGCCTCATTGCTGAGGACTTTGTCCACCATACTCTGAAGTCACTCCATTCAGAGTACCCTTCGAAGTGCCTCTCCTCCGAGGACTTCGTCTCGAAGAACCTTCACCTGGAGCCGCACTCCGCACTTACTGCCTTCTCCTGGCGCACCTCGACCCGAGGTCCGACCTCGACCCCTTCGCAGCCTTCGTGACCGAGCTTCCCACTCGCCTGGCATCAAGCCTCCCGCTTGACCCAGGTTCACTTGCTACGAACCGTCCATCGCCTCCGAAGTCACCTACGCACCACAGACAGACAGACAAGTGTATGCAATACCCCGTAGACCTATACGAGTAAACAACCTTCGGTACACACTCCAGTGTACAGCCCAAAGTACCGATCCCTTCGGTGAAACAACCTTCGAACCCCTTCGAAGAGACCCCTTCGAATCAGAGGATAAAATTTGTCAATCACTCATCACAGACTCCGAAACCAACCCTTGGTTTCTCAAATATTTTCTCCACTTCTGCCTTAGCAAGGCTTGCCCTTTCTACTGATAGCTTTCGAAGCCCCTGTCGAACAGGCCAAACCATTGGGTTTACAAGTAAGCTGTATTCAATGATATCTCGGCTGACTCCTGGAATGTCTTCATCAGACCAGGCAAAGACATCCAAATTTTCTTCGACTACTTTTTCTAATGAAGTAGCAATCTCCGAAGGCAAATCTTTGCCGAACTGAAAAGAATAGTCTTTTTTGTCTTTTACAATAATCTTCGTTATGATTTCTCCTTCGGGGCTCGGTCTTGGGAAGGATTTCTTCGAAGACTCACTTGAAGTAGAGATATTGTCCGAATTGCCTTGTACGTTATTCACTTGTCTTGGGTCGAGAGGGGGGCCATGACCATATTCTGCTCTTCGCGTAGTGGCTTGATCACCGAAGACAGTGAGTACTCCTGCTTGTGTGGGCATCTTCATACATAAATAGTTGTGGTGCGCCACGGCTCCGAACTGATTTAACATGCCCCTTCCGAAGATAACATTTTAATCATAAGGGGCATCTAGAACATCGAAAATTACTTCCTTCGTTCTTGCCAGGAGCCCCTCTCTGAAAGCAACCTCAAGATGTATTTGGCCGAGGGCATCAAGAGGAGGTCATGCGAAGCCTTGCAAGGGACGAGCTGCAGGGAGGAGATGTTTCTTGGAGATAGAGAGCTGATCAAAAGCTTGAATGAAGATGATATCTGTTGAACTCCCGCCATCAACAAGCACTCTCTGAACTTCAGTTCCTGCTATATCGGCAGTGATGACAAGGGGATTTGCATGTGGGAATTTTATGCGTGCTGCATCATCTACAGAAAAAGATATAAGCACATGGGACCACTCCGGCATTGCGGCTACAGACGAAGAAGTTCCAATATGACCTACTTCCCGAATATACTCTCTTCGCTACCTCTTTGACATGCTGCCAAGAGTTCCCCCTCCGGAAATAGGGAGGACCACTCTTTTGCCCTAGTCTTGGCCATCTTCTTGCTTTGGGGATGGCATAATATTGACCACTAGAGGTTTTCCTATGGGGTCGAAGTTGTCTACACGTACGACAGCCTGCATAGGCTCCGGACGTGCCTCGAAGGGGACTCTGTCAGTAGTGCCTAGACCAGAGGTCCTTTCGAGGTACTTGTCTCTTAAAGCTAGTATAGACTCGCATGCATCGGTAGCATGACTCTGATTTTCATCATGAACACAGCATAAGAAGGCTTGACCCTTGCCAGCCGACTTCCCTTGTGGCCTCCAGCTGCTGACCTTGTTTCCCGAAGCTTGCGGATTTCTAGTGGAAAATTTCTGTGGAGAAGGAGCAATGTTCAAGACTTCAGAGGGAGGATGCTTTTGCCCCCGATGCCTTTCATGCTAGATGTCGAAGTTAGGCCCCTGCGAAGGTGTTGAGGTCTTCACCTCAAGCTTGACTTCCTGAATGATTGGTGGAGTCGAAGCTGTTCTTCGGAGCCATCCTTCTTCCGACCTAGCATATTCTTCAAAATAGGCCATCAACTGTGCTACAAAGGATATCTATTTTCGATGGAGTTTGTCGAGGAGGCCTGCATGAGTAACTCCCTCTCGGGCTACATCGATGACGTACGATGCAGACAACCCTCTTATCTGCGACTTCGTATGAGTGAAGCGCTTGAAGAACTGTCTTAAAGTTTCTCTAGGTTGTTGCTTCACCTGAAAAAGACTTCCCGTAGACATAGGGGGCACAAAGGTACCCTGAAAGTTACTTATAAACTTTTTCCTTAGTTGCTCCCAAGTTCTAATTGATCTTGGCTTCAAAGACCAGAACCAACGTAAAGCAACTCCTTCGAGCGCAAGGGGGAAGCACTTGGCCATGGTATCTCGGACCCCTCCACTGGCTTCAATCTCCAAAGCATACGAACAAGAGAACTCCCCTAGATCTTCTTCCCCAGAGTACTTACACAACTTCGAAGTTTTGAACTTGGGGTCGAAGCACACCTTTTGTAAATCGGGGTGTAGCGGAGACTCGCTATCGAAGGAAGCATTCTCGGGGGCTTCGGGAAAAAGAAGAGAGTCGTCGTCTTGAGCACCTCTAGAACGATAGGGATGACTTGAGGACGAAGCCTATCTGCTGCTTCCTGCCTCCACCTTGCCACTTCGGCTTGGAGACTGGCCATCTGGGTCACCATGTCGCCGAGGCTATCTTCATTTCTTCCGGAAGGAGCTTCCTGGTCTTGAGAACTGAATAGGTCAGTTGGAAGCACGGTAAGAGCTGGAGAAGGAGCTCCGTCTGGTCAAAGCATAGACGGAGTCCCTGAAGGGTCTTCGTATGCTCGAGGAAGAAAATTCCCTTGGGGGGTCTGAGGTGGAGGAACTACCGAAGGTCCTCCGACCTCAACCGTATTCGAAGATCTTGCTCCGAAGGTCCGAGGGGACCTCCGAAGGGGACTACCACCTGAACTCCGCTTAGGAGGCATGGCTCTAAAAACTTGGTAGAGAACGAAGTTTTTTGGACTAGGATCCTCACGGACGGCGCCAACTGTTGGCGTAAAAGATTACACTAACATGTTCTCGAAGATTAAGAACTAACAAACGAAGAGTTTGTGAAGCGGACTATTTCAAGCCTCCGAATAGGATAATAGCTCGAAGTAGTTCAAAGTTGTGTATTGAATATCTGAGTATTCGATGCCCTATTACAAGGTGAGAATGGGAGTATTTATAGGTAAAAACATTAAGGAAAAGACCTTTTTACCCCTCAATTACAACCGACATAGTGGAAACTATTTCGGTACCCCTAATAGGGTTAAAATGGTAAAAGAATAATCTAATTAGAAAGAAGATAAGTCTTCCATCCTCGCTGGCAAATAAGATATCTCAAGATTGAACATTCGAAGTTATACTCCGAACAGAAGTCTAGACGGATTCTCCGAACTTGATCATATGTGAGGCCGAAATTAAATCTTGGACTTCGGTCCAGTAAATTATCTTTGTCTTATAACTTTAGAGACCCTGGGGATGAAGTATTTTCTCCCAACAGTTATCTTTTAAAAGAGTCTCATATTCGTGGACTGATAAGCCATCTTTCTTAAGAAATCTTAAAGAACCACGATCCACCTCTTTGGGTAGAACAACTTCCTACCCATATACTAACTCGTATGGACTAATTTTGGTAGCACCATGCTTTGCAACTCTACAAGCCCGCAATGCTTCTGAAAGCACTTCATGCCACCTTCTAGGGAACTCTTCAATTTTCTTCTTAATGAGTTTAATCATAGTTTTATTAATAGACTCGGCCTGACCATTGGCCTGAGCATAGTATGGTGAAGAGTTTACCAACTTAATACCATAAAATTCGGCAAGTTCTCTCACTTCTTTAGCAACAAATTAAGTACCTTGATCTGTAGTGAGAGTTTGGGGAATACTGAATCTATGTAGAATGTGCTTCAAGATAAAATTAGTTACCTCATTGTGAGCCATATTCTTGAGAGGCACGGCTTTGGTCCACTTGGTGAAGTAGTATGTCGCCATCAACACAAACCGATGTCTCTTTGAAGAGGGAGGATGAATTTGGCCAATGAAGTCTAAAACCCAACCTCGGAATGGCCATGGCTTGATAATAGGATTAAGTAGTGATGCGGGAGCTAGCTGAATATTACCAAACCTTTGACATGCTTCACACCATCTATAGTATTTAAAACAATCCCTGGTCATAGTCGGCCATTAGAAACCTGCTCTCTTGAGCATCAAACTCATTTTCTGGGCCGACTGATGAGTGCCACAAAGCGCCTCATGGACTTCTCATGTAGCTACTTTGGACTGATCGGCATCCAAGCATCTCAAAAGTACTCCATCAATAGTTTGGCGGTATAATACATCATCTAGCAACACAAATTTAAACGCTTGTCGCTGAACTTTCCGATCAATCCTTTGATTGGTATTTCTTAAATACTGTACGATTCGGGTTCTCCAATCACCCTTATGGACATCCGGAGGGTTTGCTAACTCCTTTCCTAGAGTGATGTATAAATTGCTAACTTTGGAGTGTCCCACGGGCCTCTCCTATTTCTTCCGAAGGCTGACTGGGTCGGTCTTGCGGAGCCGATCAGACCGAAGCCTCCCATAGGAGGAGTCTGTTTCCCGAAGACTTCTACTGTCCAGAACTCTTTAGTGCGAGGGCTCCAGCGTGTAGGACCCTTCGGTAGATGAAGTGCTCCGGCATGAGGATTCCAGCACACTACACCCTTCGATGATCGGAGAGGTTCAATCCGGAGGGTCCAGTAGGCCTCGCACCATCCCAAAGTTTCTAGCTTCGGCAGTGAGTCCAAGCATTGGCTTTTTCTGTATAGAAAATTTTCCTCTCCTGACTTGATAGCCAGATGCTTGCTGAGCCAAATCATTTGCAATCGAGTTGGCTTCTCTTGACACGTGAGAAATTTTAAAGTCATCGAAAGTAGAAACTATGTCTAAACATTTATCCAAGTAACTATTTAGCAAGCCATTAAAACATTGAGCACTTTTAGCTACTCGTTGTACTACTAACAAAGAATCACCATTCACATGAACATCTTTAGCACCTATGGATTCTAGCAATTCAAGTCCTAAAAATAAAGCTTCATATTCAGCTTGGTTATTAGAAGAGGGAAATTCTAAATGGGTCGAGGTTTCAAAGTGCATTCCACTAGGTGATATGAGAACTACCCCGATACCTTGGCCATTCTTACAAGCTGAACCATCAAAATAAAGTTTCCATGACACTACTTCAACTAGAGCAATGTCACCACCCCAATTGACATCTATGTGGTGATCAACTATAAAATTAGCGACAATTTGGCCTTTCATAGCTCTTATTGGTTCATAAGTGACATGTATTTTATGACATCAGTTTGGCAAGCGACAATACATGTAGTAGGAAGAAGATAGTGACGCAATTTGGTACATGCATAATAAAGTGATAAACATAAACGATCCACAAACACGTACCTGGTCTCGGCGTCCAGCAGGAAACAGCTCAAGAAGGTGATGATGTACTCTTTTCCCTCCACCTCCTGGGTTAGCGCAGCCCTTATTACACTATCTTCTACAGCGATGTATAGCCGAAACGGAATTCTAGCATTTGGTGCCCTCACCACGGGCGGTGATGATAAGCACTCTTTAATATTTTCAAAGGCACTTTGCTGACTTGCCCGCCAAGTGAACTCGGCCTCATTCTTTAGCCAGAGTATAGGGACAAAAGCATTGATTTTGCCGGACAAGTTAGATATAAAGCGACGCAAATAATTCATCTTGCCTAGCAACTTTTGCACATCTCTTTTGCATGTCGGCCCTGCAAAGTTTCTAATCTTTTCATGCCTCTTGAGATCAATTTCAATACCTCTTTCATGAATCATGAATCCTAAGAACTTGCCTGCTGACATGCCAAAAGCACATTTGAGCGGGTTCATTTTAAATCATATTGTCGCATCTTATCAAAAGAAACTTTCAAATTAGCTAAGTGGTTTCCCATAGTGTCCGATTTGACTACAACATCATCTATGTATACTTCCAACATAACTCCTAGAAAGTCATGAAAGATCAAGTTCACAGCACGTTGATATGTAGCACCAACATTCTTTAAACCAAAAGTCATAACGACCCACTCAAACAAGCCGACAAAACCAGGGCATCATAAGGCTGTCTTGTAGACGTCCTCTTCGTCCATAAAAATTTGATTATAACGAGCGTTTCCATCAAGAAAACTTAGTACCTTGTGTCTTGAAGCATCGTTGATCAACATGTCGGCTATTGGCATGTGATATTCGTCTTTCACAGTGTCCTTGTTCAGATCCATGAAATCAATGCAAACCTGTATTTGTCCGCTCTCTTTCTTCTCTATGGGTACAATATGGTGACCCATTCGGCATACCGGCATGGCCTAGTAAACTCAGCTTTGAGTAATCGTTCTACCTCTTCTTTAACTTGGTCATACACGGCCGAATAAAAGCGACGAGGGGGCTGTTTATAAGGCCTAAACCTGGGTTTAATAGGTAGTCGATGCTCCACGAGCTCATGGCTTAATCCGAGCATCTCGCTATACTCCCATGCAAAACAATCAACGTACGACTGAAGCAACTTTATTACTTTGGCCTTCTCATCAGCCTGCAAATTTTGGTTTACAAAGGTCGGCCTTGGAATGATACCATTGCCTATATCGACTTCTTCTAAGTGATTGAATGACGCAAAACCTTGTCCTGACTTTTCTACTGCACTAAAGTCTTCAATAGCCTCGGCAATACCGTCTTTAGAAGACCTATATTGCTTTATGCTCGACTTTAGCCAATCAAGATTATTTTTACTAGTCATGATTACTAATTTAGAAATAATCGTGCTACACCAACTGACTTTACAAACACTGGTACAAAATGTCCTCCGACCACGCTAACAAAGTTGTAATCCAAAGGTCCCTACCTGATAGACACTCTACTTTGTTGTGGATGGCATCAATGGACACATCGGCCAATGCTACCTGGGCCAAAGTGCCCGCTGGTATGACCTCTACGTCATCGCCGTCCCACTGTATCAGGCATTGGTGCAAAGTAGGATGGATATAGCAATTTGTGTGAATCCAGTCACGTCCGAGTAGTACGTTGTAATTACCCTGCACGTCAATGATGAAGAACGCTGTTGGTAACGTCTTTTTACCTACAGTCAACTCCATGGAGAGTACGCCTTTTGCCTCGAAACTCTCGCCGTTGGAGCCGTTGAGCATTAGGTTAGTTTTATTTAAGTCCTCTTCGCCCTTGCCAAGCTTCTTCAATAGAGAGTAAGGCATTAGGTTAATAGTGGCACCACCGTCGACAAGCATTCTGGAGATCGGCTTCCCGTCAATGTGACCCTTGACGTAGAGAGGCTTTAGGTGGCGAGCCATATCCTAGGGTTTCTCAAAAATGGCATATCGTGGGCCGAGGTTTAACTAAGTGTCCTCGGCCTCGTCTTGTGGTAGGACGAACTCGGCGGGCAGCGTGACGACGTTGACGTCCATTGCCTGAGGTGTGGGTCCCTTAAAGATAGGCGTATAATCGTCGTCGAGCATGTCATCGTCGTCGTCACTCAGAATGGGAGCCAGGTTGGTAATCTCAACCGTCTTGATTCTCCATACTTGTCTTGCTGCTAGCTGAGGGCGGATCTCCTCAAAGATGGCATCTCCTTCATCCTCGACCTTTTTCTTGCACATCTCCTATGCCCGTAGATGTTGTAGATGTCTTTTCTATGATTTGGACATGGCCGGAGGTGCCTAAGATAGTTGTGGTTGTGTACCAGGCGCCACCGTTCTGTTTCTATCATTTCTGACCGAAGGGGTACCACCCAGGTCAACCTCACGTGTTTCATAGTTAGAGGATACTTCGCTGCAGACCCTATTGGTTGGACCGGCCTCGTTCGGCCAATCGGACTAGGCTCTAGTGCTGGCCCCGGCTGGATCAAGGGACTTACCTCTGTTGGGCTTCGGTGAGGGGGCCTTCGGGATTGGGACTTCCTGTGACCCTACTTTGACTGTGATGGCTTTGGACTCCCTCTCCTTCGTCTCTTCACGTCCATCTCCCTTGTCTTCGTCGTGTGAGAGTCGATTTAGATGTACTATAGATAACCTGTGGACGATGCCTCCCTTCACCGCGTCTGTTTGTCCCTACTAGTTATAATACTCCGAAGGAAAACAAGGGACCATGTTATATTGTGAAGTGTACTCTAGGGGTGAGGTGTACGGAGCCCACGGGGTCCCTGCCCAATTGTACGACGGAGGCATTGGTGGCTCCAGCGGCTTTGCCCATTGTGTGCCGAACTAATTGCCCAGAGGGGGGCACGGCCATGTCGAAGGTATTTCAGACCATATTAGCGAAGGGTCCTGCCAGGTTGGAGGTATGTTTGGCCATTGTGGGCCGAAGCCTCCCACCGTAGGGTTTGTCTAGAGCAGAGTTGGGCTCGGCCATCAGGGTCCGGACATGTTCTGTGTAGGGTTCGACCATTGGGGTTCGAACTCACTGTGCGGAGGGTTCGACCAATAGGGTTTGAAGCCACTATATGAATGGTTCGGCTACTGGGGTCTGAACCATCGTGGGGAGTGTTCGACCATTGTGGTCCAAAGCCATCGTGCGGAGGGTTCATCTATTGTGGTTTGAAGCCATCCTCCGACTGTTTTGGCCCCTTCGGTTGGCTCAGCCTTTTTGTGCGGGGGTCTATTTCCTTAGATTTTTTCTGATGTTTGCTCAACAACATCTAATATGTCCCCTTCAGCTTCATGCGAGCCCTAGCTGAAGAAGACGTGTTGACATTCTGTTTCCACACTCCTACTTTAGGGTTCTTTGGTATGAGTGTGCGTGTGTGCGATTCTCCAATAATGACCGCTTTCCCTTTAGTTGACTCGGCCTACTTCGGTCGAATCAGCACCATCTTCTCGCTGAGGTCGACGGTGTTCACTGGAAAGGGGTCTTTGTCCAGCTTCATCTTTCGACTGGGGTCTATTTTCAATCATCCTTCCTCTATGGCTGATTGAACCTGTCGACAAAAAACATTGTAGTCGTTAGTATAATGTGAATGCGAATCATGCCACTTACAGTAGGGGCGTTTCTTTAGCTCATCAGTAAATGGAATGACTTGGCCTTTAGGCAACTTGAGAAGCTGGTTCTTCAAGAGGAAATCAAATATTTTATCGCACTTAGTTATATCGAACGAGTATTTGACTTCGCTAGGCCGACTCTTAGTGGGAGACGGTCGTAATTCAGAGCAAGTAACGAGTTTGCTCTTAGCATTCCAAACCCATTCGGCCGCATACATGTCAGCCGAATCTTCTTCGTCCTCTGACTTGTCCTCATCGGAGTGCTCCATGATGTGGACTTCAGCCCTAGGTTTGTTAAATGTCTTAATAAACTTTTTATCCTTGGCTCGTCCTTCCTGGACCAGAGCCTGTTGTAAGGCTTGGCTAACCTCTAAAAAGTTTTGGTTGTCTAGCCTCTCTTTAATCTAGGAACACAACACGTTGAAGGCTAGATCCGCCAAATCCCACTCTGAAATATTGAGACTAAAACATCAGTTTCTGGTATCTCTAAAGCGCTTGATATACTCAAAGACACTCTCGCTAGATTTATGTTTAACTGATGTCAAGTGCAAAAGCCTAAGTTCTGTCTCACCCATATAAAAATAGTCATGGAACTTTTGTTCTAATTCAGCTCACGTTTGGACAGAGTTTGGCGGGAGCGTTGAAAACCAAGTGAAAGCATTGTCAGATAGAGAAAGAAAAAATAGTCTATGTTTTAAAGCATCTGACCCACTAGCTTCTCAACACTATGTTAAGAACTGGCTGACATGCTCTAGTGTGGTTTTGTTACCCTCACCGTCGAATTTGGTGAATTCAGGGACTCTATAGCCATGAGGGTATGGGATAGTGTCAAAATGGTCAGGGTACGACTTCTGGTAAATCCTAACCCGACCCCTATGTACGAAGCCGGTGCACTCCCTAAATAGTGCGCATATTCGCTCTTCTATGTCATCTTGGCCTATTTCTTGCACGCGTCTTTCATGCGGGGCACGACACTTGGCGGTATGTCGGCATGTTGGCCACAAGGGTCCTCTTCATGCGCTAGCTCGGGACGTATGATGTGTTTGGGCCTATGCATTTGTGCATGCGGCGTGGGTAAAGCAGAAAAAGCTGGCATGTGCGTATGTGGAGGTTGCGCATAGCAGGCTACGTTAGTCTAGTCTTGGTGACTGGTTTCAGCCATATATGTTGAGGCCGGAGACACAATGGATTTGCCAGTACTACTATCAGTTCCGTTGTAAATGTGATTTATCGGAGGTATGCTCGCAATTGGAGATGGAGGTACGGCCTCGGTAAGGCCGAACCTTATAAGTGTCGCCTCTTTAGGGATGTCTTCAAGGGTAGGCGTCATGATATTGCGGTTGTCGATATCTGCACCCCCCATGGGATCCATCGACGATGTAGTAGTCATCGCGGCCGTACCCACGGCCGATGTAGATGTACTCATTATGTTGGCGTAGCCTTCCCAGCGGAGTCACCAAAAAGTGTGTTGACATGAAAACGTGCCCCCGCACTTGGGTCAGTTCGACGATCCAAAAGTGTGCAGATACTTAGGGACAATCCTAAGCGTAACACAACACTGACATCGTGTTCCGACTAACCTTAACAATGGCAAGGGGGTGGAGTCACCGGGTAATGAGATCACAAGAAAATAATCCAATTAGCCGAAAACAAATATATTAAATAAAATAAACCAGCAAGCTGAACGAATTCTAACTGATTCGAAGCATACTGTGCGAAGGGGTTCAGCGAAGGAGGCCTTCGGCGTCTAGTGTGAAGGGTCTCACCGAAAGTAGTCTTAGGCGTTCGGACTGGTCTGGCCAAAGGCAGGCTTCGAACAGATCTCGATGCGAAATCACCTCCGAATAGCGGGTTTCGGTGCGAAGTCTCTGAAACGACACAAATATCCCAGCGTAACGCACTAGCGTGACCTCGTCTGGAGCAAAGTGCAAGTATGGCGAAGCTTGTCGTGACGAAGCCTGCTGCAGAGCATGCTTACGTGCAGGACTTGGTCAAACCGACAACAGCATGATGGCCCTACATGAGTAGTCGAAGTAGGGTTCCGCCGAAGCGTGTTCTGGCAGCCTCCGAAACTAGCTTCTTTGCTTCGGATAACTCCGGCGAAGGGGCTCCTAGCGTGAAAACCGGCAACAGAAAAGAGATCAAGTGCCAATTCAGCCTGGAAACCTAATGTGCTAAGTGTTGTAGTAGGGAAACGAAGGTAGCAATCTGTTACGTATATTAACGGATACTTGACAGGCGAAGTAACAAGGCTTACCACGGTTTTGGTGTGGCCGATGGAGGGCTTCTAGGAAAACCCACGAAAGTTGCGGGAAGGTAAATAAAAAGTAAAGGTACGGTTCAAAGCTAGTGCTTTGTGATTGATTTATGTTGGCAGCCGTAATGAACCGACCTCACCCCTATATTTATAAGGGCTAGTCTTCTTATCTCTAAGATTAATATGGTAGGATTCGACCTAATCAAACTTGGGGACAAAATTAGCTAGAATCAGACTCAAACTCTATCTCTGAAAATCAGCCCGAAGTGGGCCTTTGGCAAGGCCTACCGAAGCTTGCTCCTCGAGCCGAACCTTTGGTGAGGCAGGCCTTCGAAGGCCTTTGGGTCGAAGGTAGAAGGCCGTAGAAGGCTTCCGAATCCCATGTTCGATGGGCCTTCGGGCCGAAGGTAATAGGCCATTAGAGGGCCTCCCAAGCCCAACGCTCGATGGGCCTACGGCCCTATAGGGCTTTGGCCCGATCCAGGACTTGTGTATTTTCGTCCCAAATTACCAAAATTGATATTTTGACAATCTTAACCATTAATGCCATTTTTTGCTATTAACAAGTACAAACAAGCATTGTGCCTTCAATACTATCCTAACATTCTGTATGACAATCCCAGATGTAAGTAACAACATGAGCAAGCATTTTCAATTTTTAGCAAATAAAAGCATCACTACTCAGACTAGTATACTAGACATGAAAAGGTAAGAAATGAAAAAGCTAATCAAATACTAACCAGATAAGCATATCCCACTACAAGGAGCTTCAGCAAGCTTGATATGCAAATAAATTAAACTTTTTATTTTTTTCATTTATGTGCCAGGGGTTATTTGCAAGTCAACCTTATTCTAACTGACCAAGCTAAGGCTAGGTTGAAACCATCAGAAACTTAAAGCATTGGTCTTGGTATACACTTAAACCATCAGAAACTTAAAGCTATGGTAAGTAGTCTAGAACAAAGTTGTGCGACAATGCAAACCCGCCTGGTTCTTTTCAATTTTAGCACAAGATAGAAAGAGTATTAAATATTTTCATCATTTTTTTAATTTTCAGCAAAATATGATCTAGTTGCGTATTAGCAACCACGTTAAAAAGGATCTAGCTACCAGGCATGTAAAAGATAGCAAATGAACTCTAACCTATTCATGCTAGTTTCCAGACTAAGTAGTGACCATTATCAAGTTTTTCACAAACAAAAACCATGCTCAAGACAGGTATCAGATGCGTTCAATCCAAGCATAATCAACAGTAGTACAAGACAATATTGTAAAGGCATAATGAAGCATATACTTGTAAAAGCAATTAGTCATATTATAGAAGCTTATGCAATGCTACACAACTCCCCCTCACACGATGCCATAAGGATGACAATTGCAAAGCTCTCCTCTCAAAAATGCAAAGCGCGAAGCATCGAGAGGCTTGGTAAAAATATCTGCAAACTAGTTCTGGGTATCAATAAAGCGCAAATCGATATCACCCTTCTCATTGTGATCTCTTAAGAAATGATAACGCACGTCAATGTGTTTGGTCCTAGAATGTTGTACTGGGTTGTTTGCTAAGATGATCGCACTCGTGTTGTCACAAAATAGTGGAACACCCTTAAAATACAACCCAAAATCCCACAAAGTAGAAACCATCCACAAAATTTGTGCGCAGTAGCTAGCGGCAGCTACATATTCAGCCTCGGCTGTAGACTGTGCAACGCTAGACTGTTTGCGAGAAGACCAGCACACAAGAGAAGAACCTAGAAAATGGCAAGTCCCAGATGTACTCTTTCGAATAATATGACATCCAGCAAAGTCAGCATCAGAAAAATCTCTCAATCATAATGAAGATGATGCAGAGTACCAAATGCTAAATTCAAGATTGTGCTTGAGATACCTTTGTATGTGCTTGACAGCTTGACGATGTGAAGCCCTTGGAGAAGCCTCATAACAAGCGCACAAACATACTGCAAAGTGTATGTCCGGCCTCGTAGTCGTTAAGTAGAGGAGGGAGTCGATCATGCTATGGAACTCCTTCTAGTCCACTTCTTCTCCATCTTCATCTGGATCTAGCGCAACTGAAATACCCATTGAGGTAGCAATTGGTTTTGCATTTGTCATGTCAAAGCATTTTATCATGTCTTTAGTGTATTTTGTCTGATGTATAAAGGTGTCTTGTTTGCTTTGCTTGATTTGCAATCCAAGGAAGAAGGTCAGCTCGCCCATCATTGACATTTCTAATTCCCTGCTCATAGAATCAGCAAACTCGGCTACAAGAGTATGAGATGAACCACCAAATATTATGTCATCAACATAAATCTGAACAAATAAGAAATCTTTGCCATGCATGAAAGTGAACAAAGTCTTATCAAGAGAGCCCATTTTGTACCCATGCTCAATCAAGAAGTTCCTAAGACGGTCGTACCAAGCCCTAGGAGCTTGCTTTAGCCCATATAAAACTTTATGAAGTTTAAAAACCCTATGGGGTTACTTGGGATGTTCAAAGCCAGGGGGTTGCTTGACATACACATCTTCTCCTATGAAACCATTAAGGAAACTTCTTTTTACATCCATTTGATAAAGTTTAAAGCCACGAGACGATGCAAATGCAAGAAAAATCCTAATGGCCTCAAGTCGAGCTACTGGTGCAAATGTTTCTCCAAAATCAACCCCCTAAACTTGAGTATAACCCTGAGCCACAAGTCTAGCCTTGTTTCTCACTATAGCCCCATCCTCCCCCTGTTTGTTTTTGAAAATCCATTTTGTTCCAATGATATGAATGTTAGGGGGTGGATCGGAATGGAGACTAGAGGGGGGTGAATAGACGCCTTAACAAATTTTCATGAATTAGATGGCCTATTTAGATTACCCAACGCACCTCCAAAAATTGCACATCCAAATTTGAACCAAACAGTACAAAATCAGCACACAACTTGATTTGAAAATTACATTTCAGCTTAATTCGGAGTTTGGTCGTTCAAACTATTCTGTTGGAAACTGAAGCTCCAAAGTTCACTGCCTAGATCGACAATTGGTTTGCTGACAGGAAGATATCAGAAATTGATTTGTCGACAAAGATCAAAACACTCACAAATGTGGTTTACAGATTCATTCTATGGTCTTTGGACAGGAACTCAAAAACATGAATTCACAACTGCACACACACACATTCAAATGCAAATAATAGTTCAAAACTATTTATGAGGATCTAGATTACTTTGCAATCTCTGATTTTCACAGATCAGCAAATATATACTCTTCTATTCAAAAACAGACTAGCTCAACTACATAAAATTCCGTTCAACTGAATTTTGACAACTCACAAGAATTCTGTAATGTATGATGATAAACATAATTCAAAATTCAGAGAAACTAGTGCACTCAGTTCAAACTAATCAAAATAGATGAAATTACAGATTACTATAACCTATTCAGAAGGCTGATAAAATGGCATTGACAATACACTATTCTGATTCTGATCAGCACAACAAATTCAAATCTGATCAGATTTTCTTCAGATATTGAAGGCAGAGTTGGCAAGTAAATTTATGGTGGTTCATTCAGTGAACCGCAAAAATTCAAATCTGGTTTTCGCGAAACAACTCAATGATAGAGTTAATCATTCAAAGAAAATCAACAACATCAACACCCTGTTTTCATTCAGATGATTAGGTACAGTAAGTACCCATAAACCAGTATGAACACTATTTATTTGTACTTTCAGCAAACTGTCATGAAAACAAACTGAAATCTGAAAACAGTAAAGCTTGAACTCACAGATTCAGACAAGAGTTAACATGAAGTTCAGTGACAACAGCAATTGACAAATGCACAAGATCAGAACACTCACTTCTATTTGCAGAATTCAACTTAATAAAGAAACCTGAACTGAAGTAGTATTTTTAGATATACCTTTGAACTGAAATCAGTCTAGAACATTCTGAAACTTTAAAGTAACAACTATGGTTCAGATTTGACTTTGTATTACAACTTTAAATAGACTGTCAATTCAGTTGAGGAATCATTGAAACAATATCCATCAATCAATCAGTTTCAACATTGAAGATTCAGAGTCAAATAGTCAAGAATAGTTCCAACAAAGTAAAACAGTATTGTTTTTATCTCTAGTAAGTTGTACTCAGATTTAGCACATTTTCAGTACAAAATTTCAAATGATCAATGAAATTTTCAGTTAACAGTTCACTTTGT
Source organism: Zizania palustris (assembly GCA_019279435.1). NCBI lineage: Eukaryota > Viridiplantae > Streptophyta > Magnoliopsida > Poales > Poaceae > Zizania > Zizania palustris. The sequence continues at coordinate 77,567,346 of JAAALK010000289.1, read as the reverse complement.
ATTTACCGCATGAGTACTACAAGAGAGCAATTGATTACAACTGCAATCTAGAACAAACCTTGACAAATGATTCTGAACAGTAATAAAAACTGAAGAAGCTGTAAGAACTGATTTAGTAATGTGTGAAGGAGATAAACACAGTTAAATCACTTCTGAAATGGACACAAATACAAGAAGAGTAAAGCTCCTAATTTGAAAAACTTGTCCAGAAGTTTTCAATAGATGCAAAGCTTTAGGATATAACTATTCAATTTTAGACAAAGCTTCTTCAGAAGTATTCTCAACAAAGGACAGATTCTGGGATAGATAGAGCTCAAAGATGGTACTCAGAAAAAGACTCAAGTGCTGCTCATGTCCTGATAACAAAATTTGATGTACTTTCAATTGCACTTTTTTACCAAAATAAGGTTGAAACACATATCTTGAAAGCATACAACTCCAGCAACAACTCTTATCCCATATATTCAGTAATCAACAATATGTTGGATGAAAAACAGGAAAACCAGGATTGTTCCACCTTTTCAATTTCAGAAATCAACCATGATCAACCATTGAAATTAAACTCAAAGAACTCTTGACCTTGTAGACTGAACATAGCTTTTGGTAAAATACTTCAGAACATAAAGCATCAAAGATGATGTAGAAAATCAAATATAGGATCAAGAACTTCAACCTGTAAATCAACTCTTTCTGTCTACAAAAGCTATTCACAGCACAAACTAGTCCTAGATACTTAGATCATGCAACAAAAAGATCAGCAAATCAGAAACAACAAGACTCAAATTGAAAATCTCCTAGCAGTGTTGTAGCAAAACAGAAGATACACAAACACAACTAGTTTCATCCAACCCACACAGATCAGATGACAAAAGTAATAGTATGCAGAACTTCTAGACAATGAATAGTAGTGTTGATTTCTAGAAAAGAGGCACACCTTGTGTACTTGATGATCAGTAGTTCATCTCTTGGACAAGTTCTGTAACACAATCAACAAGATGGATCGATCCCTGGAGATAAGATGCTGTCGGCTGGGGAGAGGAAACCTTCTGGAATTTACTGGATAAGGTGCTCAACCACACCTCAAAAAGACAGCCATAAGATATGTTGGCGTAAAAGATTACGCTAACAGGTTTCTAGAGGTTAGAAACTAACAAACGAAGTGTTTGTGAAATAAACTATTTCAAGCCTCCGAAGTGGATAATAGCTCAAAATAGTTCGAAGATGGGTATTGAATAACTTGGTCTTCCTCCCCTTTACAGGGTAAAACGGGGGGTATTTATAGGCCCAAACATTAAGGAAAAGACCTTTTTACCCCTCTATTACAACCGACATAGTGGAAACTATTCGGTACCCTTAATAGGGCTGAAATGGTAAAAGACTAATCTAATGAGAAAGAAGATAAGTCTTCCATCCTAGCTGGCGAAGAAACTCTTGGAAGAGTCAATGTTCGAAGATATACTCCGAACTAGAGTTCGCCTCCATCCTTCGAACTTGATCCAATATGCTTCCAGAGTTAAATGCTGGAAACCTTTGATTAAATCACCGGCCTTGGTCTTGTTACAGCAATAACCCTGAGGATGGAGTATTTTCCCCCAACAGTAGCCCCTCGAATATGCTTCTCCTCTAAATCTGTAACGTTAGGAGAGCAGTATACGCAAGAAAAATAATCATGCGTAGGGGTTAACAAATTTAATCAACTCCCAGAATATGCGGAGATTCAAAACTTCGAATCGACTTCTAAAAGAGTTACATTCGAACTATCTTGGAATTAACATAAGGAGCCCGAAAGCTTTTTTAGACTTAGAATAAATAGCCGTTGGCTTTTTTCCTTACAGCGGAAGTTATGCGATCCGTTAACTTCACAAGGGGTAATGCTTAAGAATTCGAAACGACAAATGTAAACAGTAAAAAATCGTGGGCCTCAGCTATAAATAGAGGACCCAGATCCTTCTCGAATACCCTTCTCACCGCTTTTGTGCAAACAAGCCCTAGCCTCCAAACTTCTTCATTAGCAATCAGTGCGACTCCATGGCAAAGACAAGCTTCAAGGTCCCTGGGGCGGCTTCGGCCCTAGCCCGGTAGCAGGCTGCGGCCACGGCAGCGGCAGCGCCTTCAGTTGCGGTGGCTCCGACGGCAGCAGTAGCAACACCAGTGGTGGCGCCAGCAAGGAATCCCCAAAATGTCGGTCCTCACGATCTCCTCCCTGCATCCTCGAAGTATTCGGACCAGTCGTACCAGTTGGGGCCATCTACCTGCAAAAGGGAGTCTATCGCAGCAGCAGTGGAGGGGAAAATTAGCTCGGAGGTTATAATCCGAAAACCTGGAAAGGAGGCCATCCCTTCACCGAGGCCTGGAGAAATTGTAGTCTTCGAAGCAGGATTAGGACTTCTGGCAGTCGACTTCCTATCGGAGGTACTGGATTTATTTCACGTTACTCTTCCCCAATTATCTCCGAACGCAATAGCCCGCTTGTCCATCTTCGAATGGGCGCTACGAGCTGAGGGCTACGAAGGAAGAGCGAAGATTTTTGCTGCACTGCACAGAGCATCATGCCAACCGAAGACTTACGTAGGCTCCGGAGGAGAGAAGATCGTGGTAGCCTTCGGCAGCATCAACTTCCGACTTCAGGATGAATTTCAGCTAAGATTTCCAGCAAAGTCCATCAATGCCAGATGGTACACAGATTGGATCCTCCAGTGGTTCTACGCCGAAGTTGGGGCAGGTAGTCGTCTGGCCGGACCTCTGCAGGACATAAACTTTTGTAGGGAAGCCCAAGTTCACCCAGATCCCGGCCAACTCGAAGCTTCCCTCAGCTTGCTTCAAAGGATCAGTCGCCGCATGAGCATGCGGGACTTAGCGGAGGAGTTCATCGGACTCCAAATTCCTCCTCTGATGGCCAACTGGCCTATCACCTTCGAAGAGGATCCGGAGGGTGGACTCCGAAAACTCTGTTCGAACTCAAGCCCTGCAGGTAGCTTCGAAAACAACATGTTTTATATGTTTGTGTTTGATGAAATGACTAATACCAACTTATCTTTCAGCTTCTCAAGCCCCCATGACTTCGGAGCAAATTGTTCGAGCTTCGGAGAAGATTCTGGGAGTTCCCACTCTGGCTGAGAAGGAGTGGAAAACGAAGCTAGTGGGTAATTGGGAGCGGCTCAACCGAGTATGGGGTGTACTCGGAGTTGCTCCCCCTCCTCTTCCAGACTGGGTGCCTTCAGAGCAAGGGACGAAGAAGAGGAAGGCGGAAGCCGGAACTTCAGCTCCTGTTAAGACTCTGGCAAAAAAGGTAGCCCGAAAACCAAAGAAAGTGGTGCCTTCAAGTCCGGTGGCTTCGGTCACTGATTCCTCTGAGGACAAGGGAAGAATCCTCATTGACCTGATCGACGAGGATGAAACCCGGGCAGATGCAAACACGGGCAACGCCGCAAACGCGCCAGATGTTCCAAGTAGCTCTGGGAAGGCTGGGACTTCAGCTATCCAGCCAGACTTGTCGCGTGAAGAGGCCCCTATGACTGAAGGTGGAGTCGAAGTTGCTGCTGAGCCAGCTTCGATTCCGGACGAAGCGATGGTTGTAGCTCCAAGAGAGGCTTCAATAGTCAACCCTTCGGTTCTAGGCTTCGAATCGGATGAAGACTTCGAGGTAGCCTTTGACCCTCCGAGCAGCCCTGTACTCACCCGCCGACAGGACTTCGGAGGTAAACTTCGCATGAACCCTTTGTTCCTTTTCCCTCCAAAATTATGCAATATATAATATCTTTGTCTTGGCAGGGTCCGCTCCAATGGAAGTGGCTCCTCCCAAAGATACGGCTCCAGGGGCCTCAACATCTCCGGGGCCAATTCCAGAGGTTGCACAGATGGGGCCTGGAAAAGGTAAAGGCAAAATGGACCCCTTTCCTGCTCCGAATTCAGGATTAACTCCGTCTGAATCAACAGACGAAGGTCAATCTACGGAGGGGGCCAATCTACCGAGGTCTCCGAAGACGCGGCACAGCGCTCCGACCCCTCGCTGAACGAAGATGATCAGAGGGCCCTGTCTATGCTCCCCATCCTAACTCCTTTCCTGGAGCGAAGGACTGCACTTCGGACCCTGCTCGAGCCTTTGGGTCGAGTTAACCGTGAAGTTGGGCAGACTGACCTAGTGGCCATCCTGAGCGAAGTTGAGGGCTCGGAGCTTAATGCCGCCTTGGAACGGGCAGCGTACCAGGTACGAAGTATCTGCAAGACAAGATTAATTTCAACTTACAAATAATTTCTCACCTTGTTTTTTTTTCTTCGCAACAAATAGTTTTGGCTCGAGCTGCAGCTGTCTCGAACGAGCGTAGAGGCCTTCGTCTTCAGGAGAAGGTTACTGCTCTTCAGAGGAGTCTTAACGTCTCTGAAGTTCGAGTTTCCCACTTGGACGAAATGGTTTCAGCGGAGAGGAGGGCCAGGCAAAACCTGGAGGCTACAAATAAAAATCTCGAAGCCGAACAAATTGTGCTTCGAGCCGAAGTAGAAAAAATGCGGGCGGAGCACGCTACGGCGGGGGCTGAGCTAGTCAAGCTCCAAGAAGAAAAGGCTAAGGATATGGAGGAAGCTAGCAACTTGCTTAGCCAGAAGAGTTCTCTGGCTACGGAAGCAGCTAGGCTCTCCGCCGTGGCAGATGAAATGACTTCAGCAAGGGATGCTTTGATCGAAGATATGGTGAAGTCAGAAAAGGTAGCTGCGGAGGTCATGAACAATCTCTTAGGTGTTCTGGACTACTTCGGTACTCATTGGACACTACCTTTGAGTCACAACGTCCCCCTGCTGTGACGGTTAATGATGATCCAAGGAGTTGCGAAGATGATGAAGACAGTGGGCATTCGGTATGGAGAAATCTCCGGCCAAGTGGCTGCTCTCGGAGTACTTCGCTAATACGAAGATCTAGGGCTATCGATAACGCCAGACTCGGGGGCGGCTGCCATTACCTTCGACGAGAACCAACTTCTTAATCCTTCTGAAGACGTGGCCGTAGCTTGGCAAGCCTTCCAAGCTTCATGGAGAACCGAAGGTCGCACTGCGATCAAGACTTGGATCAATGAAGGGCATCGCCAGAAGCAACCTCGGTCTCAAGCCTTGAGCAGCTAGCCTCCGCCGAACTATGTAAAAAATCATGCTTTCATACATTATGAATGAAAATTTACTTATCATGTTTTTAGGCTTCTCAACCACGTATGGATGATGTCGAAGTGTTAAATGTTACCAAAGAACTTCGCCTGCTATGGGCTACCTTTGATCTTTTAAAACTTCATAAACGACCTCGATTTTTGATTCCTCGAGATAGCTCCGGTGCAATTGCGCCCAAAATATGTAAAGATATATTATCTTATATTAAAGAGGAAGAAAAAGAGGTTAACTTGGAAACTTCGTCTTTTGAAGACATTGCGTGGTCCGAGGACGAAGGTATTGCTGAAGATCAAGGGAAAAAACCTGAAGAACTTCAAAGATGGGAAAGGAGCCCCGAACGACTTCGAACTTGGGCTGAACTTCAACAAGAACAAAAATATTTTAGAGCTTCGAAGGGAGGTAGAAGAGTTAAATGCAAGGTTGTTAGAACTCCCGGCTCTGGAACTAGTCGTTCCAAGTTTAGTGGTAACTCTAGAGATCGAAGGGGTCTTCGATTCCTTCTCGGCATAGACACCAATTTTTCGTGATGTAATTGTAATTTGTTCGAATAATAAATATTGATTTTTAAAATTGTCTCCCTACTTCCCAGCCCCTCTTTGGGCGTAAGCAACTTCGAACTATACTCGAAGATGGTTAGGCACAAAGAAAGACATAGGAGCACAATTTTGGAGGCTCGGAGCCCTTGAGACATTTAAAGATTGATTAAAATCTTATAGAATGTCTGACTACTTGTAGTCGTAAAACTGGTAGCTTAGTACCTTTTGTTTGAAAGAAGTCACTTCGGATAAACTTTCCGGACACTTTAATGTCCCAAACGATTAGTCACTTTGGACTCTTTTCACAGATATTCGAAGCTTATCAGCTCAAACTCTGTTTTGTTTTGGCCTCCTTCGGCTCTTTTTGCGAATGCTATCAAACCGGTGGTTTGGAATTCGCAGTGATCTCCTTGGACTCTTTTTACGGATGCTTTCAAGCCGGAGCTTGGAATCCGCATTATTTGGTCTCCTTCTACTCTTTTTACGGATGCTTTCAAGCCGGTGGCTTGGAATCCATTTTTTCAGTGACTTTCCCACCTCGTTGGAAGCTTCGAACCAGTGGTTCGAAGTCCGAAAAATTGGTTCAAATTAATGAGACTTCCCTCCCAGCCAACTTCATTCTCCCAGTGCGTACACTATAAGTATGAAGTGTTTGAGAGGTAGGCATTATCTGAACCATGAGCTTTATTAATTCAGAAGGTGTTTACAAATGATTACAAGGAGCCCCTATGTGAAATATCGCTTTAAGTGCTCCGCATGCCATGTATGTGTTAACTCTTCACCTTCTAAAGTAGCTAACTTAAAAGAACCAGGGCGTCCTGAACGGAGAATTATATATGGAACTTCCCATTTATTCCCTAGTTTCCCTGGTGCTATAACACTTCGCACAACAAGATGACCCGGCTTAAGTTCGTTAAGCTTGACCTTCGGGTCAAACCAAGTCTTCGTCTGCTGATGATACTTTGATAAATTGGCGACAGCTCGAAGTCTTGTTTCTTCTGTTAAATCAAGCAAAGTTTGTCTTTCTACTTCTATTTCCGGTTCGGTGTTGCGAAGGGATCCTCCTTTAAGCTCCGTTGGCGTCATAGCTTCGTCTCCAAATAATAATCTGAAAGGAGTGAAACCCGTGGACCTCATTTGAGTGGTCCGGATGGACCATAGAATCTTCGGGAGCTCCTCGGTCCACAATCCTTTTGCCAATCCCAATATTCTTTGATTCAGCCCTGACAAGATATTACCATTGGCTCTTTCAACAACTCCGTTAGACTGGGGATGTCGTACTGCAGCGAAGCATAATTGTATGCCAAGATCTTCACAAAACTTCCTGAAGGGCTCTACATCAAATTGTATCCCATTGTCAACTGTGAGTTGCCGAGGCACTCCGAACCGGCATATGATATTTTTCCAGAAAATTTTTTGTACATTATTCGAAGTGATAGCTGTTAGGGGATCTGCTTCGACCCACTTAGAAAAATACTCAATTGCTACCACTGCGAATTTCAAATTTCCTTTTGCTACTGGGACAGGGCCAATAAGGTCCATGCCCCATCTGGCCACGGGCCATACTGGGGCAATGACTTGAAGAGTTGTTGGTGGGCGATGACTTCTTCTTCCCATCCATTGACAACCTTGGCAAGTGCGGACTAAGCTCTTCGCATCAGCTACTATTGTAGGCCAATAAAGCCCCTGGCGAAGTGTTTTTCCTGCCAAAGCTCGAGGGGCCAGATGGCTACCGCAAAGTCTTTCATGAATTTCTCGAAGAATCTCTTGACCTTCGGCTTGAGATATACATCGGGGCAGAGGGGAACATACTCCGGCCTTGTACAAAATACCGTTGATTATATGATAATTTTGAATTATAAGCTTCAACCTCGAAAGCTGTGGTCCTTCAGGCAAACTTGCTTCTCCTTGCAATAATTCCATAATTGAACTTCGCCAATCTATACTTGGAATGCAAAGGACTTCCGCAGAAGGGATCTGTGGTACCGAAGGTTTACTGAGTTCTTCGTAAAAAGCTTCTTCTAGAATGTCCATAGCTCCGGCTGCAGCTTTTGCCAAGATATCAGCTTGCGCATTTTCAGCTCTGGGTATACTTCGAATGGAAATCCCTTTAAATGCTGCTTCAATCTTACGGATCTCCTCCAAATATTTTGAAAGCTGTGGATGTCGAACTTGAAAACTCTTGTCTACGTGCCTTGCTACAATTTGAGAATTTGTCTTAATAACAACTCTTGTAGCGCCCAAAGCACGTGCCTTTCGAAGTCCTAACAAAATTCCTTCATACTCCGCTGTATTATTGGTAGACTTAAAGTTGAGTCTTGCGGAGTACATTGCCTTTTGCACTGAAGGCGAAATTATTACTGCTCCGACACCTGCTCTAGATGCTTGGAAAGCTCCATCGAAGTATATGGTCCAAATTCCTTCGCTTGGCTTCTCAGGAGCCCATGCTGCAGGGGAAGTCCATTGTGCCACAAAATCTGCCAACACTTGTGACTTAATTGTTGTCCTTGCCACGAAGGAGATGCCGAAGGGTGCTAATTCAACAGCCCACTTCCCAATTCTTCCCGTGGAATCCTTACATCGGAGCATATCTCCCAAAGGATATGAAGTTGGTACAATCACATTATGTGCCAAGAAATAATGCCTTAACTTCCTCGAAGCCATTATCAGAGCATAGGTGAACTTGTCAAGCTCGGAATATCTTGTTTTTGCTCCGGACAATGCTTCGGATACAAAATAGACTGGATTTTGTACCAACTTCCCATTGAAATCAACCTCTCTAACAAGGACTACACTGACAGCAGAGCCAGTAGCCGCAAGGTAAAGGAGTAGGGTTTCGTCCGCAAGAGGCACCGTGAGTGTAGCGAGGTTACTGAGATAATTTTTAATACCGTCGAAGCTTTTTTGACACTCCAGTGTCCATGCAAAATCTTCGGACCCCTTCAATGCTTTGAAAATAGGCAAACTTCTCTCCGTAGACCTTGCCAAGAATCTACTAAGTGCCGCAAGACGACCAGTTAGCTTTTGCACTTGCTTTAAATTCTCCGGAGGAGCCATCCTTTGCAACACAGTTATTTGAGTAGGGCTAGCTTCGATCCCTCTGCTTGAAACTAGATACCCTAACAACTTTCCAGCCTGAGCCCCGAATATACATTTTTCGCGGTTAAGATGGATCCCACATGCCCGAAGGATATTGAATGTTTCTGCTAAGTCTAGGCTATGTTGGTGCTTTAAAGCACTCTTTATTACAATGTCATCCATATAAGCTTCTACATTGCGGCCTATTTGATGACCTAGAGCCTTAGCAATTAACCTCAAAAAGGTTGCCCCGACATTTCTTAAGCCAAAGGGCATTCTTACATAGCACAAGACTCCCGAAGGAGTTACAAAGCTTGTTTTGATTTCATCTTCGCGCTTTAGCCAAATTTGATGATAGACGGAATACGCATCAAGGAAGCTTAATAACTCTGAACCAGCAGTGGAGTCAACCAATTGATCAATTCGGGGCATGGGATAGGGGTCACGGGGGCCGGGCATGCTTTATTCAAAGATGTAAAGTCAATACACATGCGCCATTTCCTGGAAGATTTCTTCCTAACGAAAACTGGGTTGGCTAGCCACTCCGTATGAGCTACCTCTCTGATAATCCCAGCCTTCAGCAACTTTTCCACTTCATCTTTAGCAAGGATAGCCCTCTCCGTAGATAGCTTCCGAAGTCCTTCCCTGACAGGCCAAACCTTCGGGTTCACCAGTAGACTATGCTCAATTATATCCCGACTAACTCCGGTAATGTCCTCATCGGACAAGCAAAGATATCTAAATTCTCTTCAACTACTTTTTCTAACGAAGTAGCGACTTCTGAAGGCAAGTCCTTGCCAAACTGAAATGAATATTCTTTGTCGTCCCTGACAATAACCTTCGTTATAATCTCCCCCTCAGGGCTTGGCCTTGGGAAGGACTTCTTCGAAGGCTCGCCTGAAGCAGAAAAATCCTCCAGGTTGCCTTGCATGCTGTTCACCTGTCTCGGGTAAAGAGGAGGGCCATGACCATATTCCGCTCTTCGCGCAGTGGCCTGGTCTCCGAAAAACAGTGAGTACTCCCGCTTGTGTGAGCATCTTCATACACAGATAATTATGATGCGCCACCGCTCCAAATTGATTCAACATGCCCCTTCCGAAGATAACATTGTATGCGTATGGGGCATCCACAACATCAAAAATTACTTCCTCTATCCTGGCCAGTAGCCCCTCTCCGAAAGTAACCTCCAGGCCTATTTGGCCAAGGGCATCGAGAGGGGGTCCTGCGAAGCCTTGCAAAGGACGAGCTGCTGGGAGAAGATGCTTCCTGGAGATGCACAGTTGATCAAAAGCTTGGACGAAGATAATATCCGCTGAACTCCCTCCGTCGATCAGTACTCTCCAGACCTCCGTCCCTGCAGAAAAAGATATCGACACATGGGACCATTCGGGCATAGCAGCTGCGGACGAAGAAGTTCCAATATGGCCCACTTCTCAGACATATTCTCTTCTCTACCTCTTCGACATACTTCCGAGGGTCCCTCCTCCGGAGATGGGGAGGACTACTCTCTTCCCTCGATCCTGACCATCTTCCTGCTTCGGAGGTGGCATAACATTGACCACCGGAGGCCGTCTTACAGGGTCGAAGTTATCTATACGCGCCACAGCCTGGACAGGCTCTGGACGCACCTCGGTCGGAACTCGATCGGTAGTGCCTCGACCCGAAGTTCTATCAAGGTACTCGCCTCTTAAAGCGAGTATAGACTTACACGCATCAGTTGCGTGACTTCGATTCTCACCATGAACACAGCAGAAGAAGGCCTGGGCTTTGCCAGCTGACTTCCCTGGCATCCTCCAGCTGCTAGTCTTGCTTCCTGAAGGTTGCGAAGTCCTTGGGGCAAATTTCTGCGGAGGTGCAATGTTCAAGACTTCTGAACGAGGATGCTTTTGCCCCCGACGCCTGTCATGCTGAGCTTTGAAGATAGGCCCCTGCGACTATGTTTAAGTCTTCACTTCAAGCTTGACTTCTTACACGATTGACGGAGTTGCGGCAGTTCTCCGAAGCCACCCCTCTTCTGACCTTGCATACTCTTCGAAATAAGACATCAACTGAGCAACAGAAGATATCTGCTTCCGATGAAGTTTATCAAGGAGACCCGGATGGGTAACTCCCTCTCGAGCTGCATCAACTACTGAGGATGTAGTTAACCCTCGAATTTGCTACTTCGTATGAGCGAAGCGCTTGAAATACTTCCTTAAAGTCTCTCCGGGGAGCTGCTTCACCTGGAAAAGACTTCCTGTTGACATTGGGGGTACGAAGGTAACCTGAAAATTGCTTATGAACTTCTTCCTTAATTGCTCCCAGGTTCTAATTGACCCTGGCTTCAAAGACCAGAACCACCGTAGTGCCACTCCTTCAAAAGCTAGAGGAAAACATTTGGCCATGGTGTCTCGTACTCCCCTGCTGGCCTCAATTGCCAATGCATAAGAACGGGAGAACTCCCTAGGCTCTTCATCTCCGGAATATTGGCAAAGCTTCGAAGTTTTGAACTTAGGGTTGAAGCGCACTTTCTGTAGCTCAGGATGCAGCGGAGATTCGGTGTCGAAGGAAGCATTCTCCGGGGCTTCGGGATAAGGAAGTTCGTCGTCTTCGGGCACTTCGGGGATGACTAGGGTGGCCTGAGAACGAAGCCTATCTGTGGCTTCTTGCCGCCACCTTGCTACTTCAGCTTGGAGGCTGGACATTTGAGCAGCCATATCGCCAAGACCATCTTCATCTCCTCCGGAAGGACCTTCCGGGTCTTGAGAACTGTATGCATCAGTTCGAAGTGGAACTTAAGGTGGAAGAGGAACTCCGGTTGGCCGAAGTATGGATGGAGTTGGGGGAGGAACTCCATATGCTCGAGGAAGAGGAATCCCTTCCGGAGTCTGAGGTGGAGGAAAAGTGGAAGGTCCTCCGACCTCAACTGTGTTTGAAGATCTTGCTCTGGAGGTCCGAGGGGACCTCCGGGTAGGGCTACCACCTGAACTCCGCTTGGAAGGCATGGTTTGAGAACTTGGTAGAGAACGAAGTTTTTTGGACTAGGGTCCCCACGGACGGCGCCAACTGTTGGCGTAAAAGATTACGCTAACAGGTTTCTAGAGGTTAGAAACTAACAAACGAAGTGTTTGTGAAATAAACTATTTCAAGCCTCCGAAGTGGATAATAGCTCAAAACAGTTCGAAGATGGGTATTGAATAACTTGGTCTTCCTCCCCTTTACAGGGTAAAACGGGGGGTATTTATAGGCCCAAACATTATGGAAAAGACCTTTTTACCCCTCTATTACAACCGACATAGTGGAAACTATTCGGTACTCTTAATAGGGCTGACACGGTAAAAGACTAATCTAATGAGAAAGAAGATAAGTCTTCCATCCTACCTGGTGAAGAAACTCTTGGAAGAGTCAATGTTCGAAGATATACTCCGAACTAGAGTTCGCCTCCATCCTTCGAACTTGATCCAATATGCTTCCGGAGTTAAATGCTGGAAACCTTTGATTAAATCACCGGCCTTGGTCTTGTTACAACAATAACCCTAAGGATGGAGTATTTCCCCCCAACAAGATATTTTTTTGTGGACAAAAGTGGACAGCCAACCTATGGGTGTGAATGCCTTTATATAGGCCCACCCAAGAGGTCCTTTTACACACCAACCCTTGAGTAATTTCAGAACTACATATTCTAAAAATTACCCCTATTTGACTCTTGTTATTTACAAACTTGACTCAAAACTTTTAATACATTTTCAGGACTTGAAAATTCTGAAACATACCAAAAGTTTACAATTTTAAAACTAAAATACTTGAACAAAAATAAATTCCTAATTATTGAATTTTAAAGACAATTAGAGATGCGACGGTTTTCAGCAAAAACTGACAAAGCCTCCTCGATCGCGACAAGTGATGCCAATCCGTGAACTCGACTGCCAGCAAGTCTCTCCCGCTCTCGATCCCCACGAGCTGTCTGATCATTTGCACTGGCCTCCCTTTCACTGACTTGACCGTCACCCTGTCTCGACCATCTGTCCGTCCATGTCTTGCTCTATCTCCTCATGCACTACTGAGATCATCTCCAACTTCACCCGACATCCTTGATCCTCTAGCATCGAGCTCCCCGCTCGACCCTTGATCACCCGCCGCTGACAATTGGTTAGCATCTCCACCCTGCACACATGAGACAAACCAAAACAAGGGACACAACATACATCGATCCCCTCAGCATCCACTCTCCATAACCACACATCGATCCCATCAATCCAATTAAACCAACACTCATTCACTCATCACTCAACCTTGTCAATCACTCATCATAAAGACAGAAACCATAGTGCGACCTCACTTGGTTTCACAATTTCTATCAAAATTTTTCATCTCTTCATGCATGGTGTTGATCCAACTTGCATCAGACAAAGCATGACTAACATCTAATAGCTCAAAAGTAGCGACAAATGTACAATCAACGAAGTGAGCATGAGATCGGGTTACCCTTTCATTAAGCTCACCGATGATCTACTCAGGAGGATCCATTCTCTGAATACGAAGCGGTGCTTCTCTTTTCGACATAATCTCCCCCTCAACTCTTGCTGAAGTTTGCTCCAAGCTTCCAGAAGTAGAAGCTTCAGGTCCTCTTGTAGATGTGGACGACGCTTCTGGAGATGCCGTATAAGGAGGTTGTGGCACACTTTCATGATCTTCAACATCTGATGAATCTTCTTCCTTAAAGATCATTTCAATCATATCGTGCTCACTCGCAAGTTCAAAGGCAGGACTAACACATGGAGATGTTTCATCAAATGATACATCACAAGATTCAACTACAGTTTTAGTTTCAAGATTGAAGACACGATAAAAATGACCATGCAAGGAAAAACCCAAAAAGATTCCATTAGATGCACGTGACTCAAACTTGTCTAAGTTACCGTGCTTTAGGATGAAGCACCGACATCCAAATACTCTTAAGTGAGTGACCCTGGGCTTCCTGCCAAGGCGAAGTTCATATGACGTAAAATTCAACAAGGAGCGCAAAAAGATCCTGTTGGAGATGTAGCATGATGTACTCATGGCTTCACCCCAAAATTTTTTAGGAGTCCTATGCTCGTTGAGCATCGTCCTAGCCATCTCCACAAGTATGCGATTTTTCCTCTCAATAACACCGTTTTGTTTAGGGACCCTTGGAGCAGAAAACTGATGCTCAATCCCATGTTCAAGTCAAAAATCCGCAAAACAACTATTCTTGAACTTGGTGCTGTTGTCACTTTGAATGGTTTCATTGCACCGGGGAGTTCATTGAATAGCCTCAATGCTAAGCTCCGAAAGTGTATAAACACTTCATCCTTGCTTACAAGAAAGAAAATCCAAGAGTAACGAGAGTAGTTGTCAACAACAACAAGAACGTACCATTTTCCGCCTAAAGAGCTATCCAGGGATGGACCTATAGTGTCCATATGAATAAGTTTTCCGGGTCGCTCAACCATCACCATGTTTATTGATGAATGAAAGGCGGCAACCATTTTTCCAAGATGACAAGGAGCACAAACGAGGTTCTTCTCAAATTTAAGCTTGGGAAATCCTCGGATATGTCCTAGGGCACTCAATTGAGCAAGTAAATCAAAGCTCATGTGCCCTAGTCTCCTATGCCACATCCAAAGCTCAGAAGAAGGTTCAGCTAAGAGGCAATGAGAAGAACCAAATGATTCAGAGAAATCTGCTCCAAACACTCTCCCAACTCTCAAAATTTTGCAAATAAAAGCGCTAGAAGAATCAAGCACATGAGAGGTATCACGACCAAAGTGTACCTCAAAACCCTCATCAAGCAATTGAGAGACAGAAAGCAAGTTATAACCCAAGTCCTCAACCAAAGCAACATTTGAAAGAGTGAAGTTTTCATTGATTCTAGTCATGCCTTGGCCTTTCACTATACTTCTTCGATTGTTTCCAAAAGTGATGTGTTCTCGCTGCTTGGTTAAGGTGAAGCTGGAGAACTATGTTGACTTTTTGGTCATGTGGCACGAACAGCTGGAATCCATGATCCACTTGTTCTCCAGACTTCCTTGCCTTCCCTACACAGAACCAGAAGATCTCAAGTACTCAGTGCTAGGGTTAGTAACAAAATATTTAGGAATCTAGCACTAAACAACTCGAGAGTTAGGAAAAACAGAAACTTGTGTAGGTTATGAATCATGATAAAAGCGAGGTCTTCTTGCAAAGTGTTGAGGTCTCCTAAAATGATGTGGACCAAAACCACTAACACGTGGTCTAACATCATATGAAGCATGATGTAAACCACGATGGGTATAGTCACTCATATAATCATGAGGAGTCTCAAAATCAGAATAAGAACGATAATCATACTCATGCAAGTCATAAGATGGAAAATACAAGTCATGAAAGTCCATGCACAATAACAAAAATGTGTAGGTATAAAAGTTGCAGGTGCAAACCTCACAGTTTTCCTAGGTTTTTTCTTAGAGTCTGTCTTTGGTGGTGGAATGGTTATCTTTGTAGGTCGGGTAGGATTCTTGGCTTTTTGAGTAGTGTCTAACTGGGCTCCCTCTTTCTCAAGGGTAGTAGGCGAAGTGAACACAATTTTGCTTGGGGTATTTGGTTTAGTTCTCTCATAACCCAACCCTAGAGCTAACCCTACCCTGTCAGCACAAATTTTTGTTTTATCCAAAAGCAAATCCATTTTACCCTTCCCTTCGGTACACTTATCCACCAAGGAAAGAAGATACTCATTCTCACACTTAAGTTTTTCGATTTGATCTCTAGCGAAGTTGAGTTGGTCCTTAAGGATGATGTAGGTGGAACATGTCGGTTGTAGATCCTTAGAACACTTAGCACTCTCCAATCTAGCCTTAAGTTCATCAACATGTTTATCTCTCAAATTAATACTTTCAACAAGTAAAGAACATTTCAAGCATTCATTGATGACACAAGGACTAGACTCCACCTCCAAAAGTTGTTTTTGAACAATTTCAAGTTTTTCAAGATTTTGAGCATTAATCAGACGCAACTGAGCAAGTTCGTTCATAACAACAAGACAAGGCACATTCAGCAATTTCAGACTTAGATTTCAACAAGACAAGTTTAGTAGAAAGAGATTCAATTTTGAATTTTAGTTCCTTTCATTCTTTAGCAGCAAGTTTAAGTACTCTATCTTGTGAAATGATTGCATCATGTAATTCATAGTTTTGAACAAGAAGCTGGTCATGAGATAGACTAACCTTAGATGAGTGTAGCTCATCGCCGCTATGCTTGTCTTCGGCCATGAAGCAAAGGCCGTTGAAGTCTTTTGTCTTCTCCTTATTTTCTTCATTCTTGGATGACTCTTCTTCATCAGAGCTTGGCTCCTCACATGAAGTGTTGTCGATGTAGCTAAGAGCGGCCACAAAAGCTCTACCCACTCTTTTTGCCACTTTTCCAAGAATGCCTTTGAAGAAGGGTTTTTTGTCTCTTTTCTGGTGTTTGTGTTCATGTCCATTATTTGCTTTCAGTTTTGGCAATTAGCTTTGATATGATTAAGATCTCTACATTTAAAACATCCTCATGAGCCTCCTATCCTTTGATCCCTTCTATCATTATAGAATCGAGTGAAATTTTTGACTACAAGAGAAAGCTCCTCATCGTCCAATGTGTCCACCTGTTCTTTGGTGATAGAGACCAAAGAAGATAAGGCAAAACCTCTAGAAAAAACACAAACTCCAGAAAATTACCTCTAGATGAGGTGCCACTGCTAGAACCGGAAACTAGTGCCATGGATTGTGGCAAAGAGTTCCCAATTCCAGAACAATATGTCTTGGCGATCTCGGTGGACTTAAGCTTACTGAAAAGTTCATCACAAGTCAAAGTGTCAAAGCTCTTTGACTCTTCAATACTAGATATCTTCACTTCCCATATGCTATGATCAAGAGCATAGAGAAGTTTGATCGCCCTATCATGATCGGAATAAGCTAAAGTCCTAGTGGAGCACAAGTTGCTCACAATTCGATCAAAATAAGCAAACATGGCATCTATAGATTCACTAGGGCCTTGCACAAACATTTGGTATTCTTGATTATATGTGCTTTGCCTCCTAGACTTAATCTGAGTAGTGCCCTCATGAAAAGTTTTCAAGTAGCCCAAATCTCTCATGCAGTTCGTAGGTGCTGGACCCTGTCAAACTCATTGCGACTCAGACTAATGAACAATATGTTTCTTGCTTTGCTATTACAATCATACTGTAAGTGCGAGTTTTAGGGATCACATATTAGGAATCAACAATGTCCCAAATAGCACTTCCTTGGCTTAGTCGATAAGCCTCCATGCGCACCTTCCAATAAGCATAGTTTCGACCATCAAACATCGGAATTTTAGAATTCTTGTCCATGTCACCACAAGGATCACAAACCGGTTAAGGTCAACTTATGATCTAACCGGTTCTGATACCAATTGTGGGATCAGATTAGGCGACTAGAGGGGGGTGAATAGGCGCCTTCACAAATTGTCGTGAATAAGATGGTCTGTTCAAAACACCCAACGCTCCTCTAAAAGTAGCAAAACCAAAATTACGATCAACAGTACAACTTTAGAACAGAAATCATCCTCAAATTAATTTTTTTTCTAAATTAGAGATTGAATGGTCGAACTATACTATCGGTAATTGGTATTCCCAAATAGATCAGCTATTTCAGCAAATGATATTTCGACAAACTCAAATCGGAAACTCAATTGCCGACAAGGTTCAAAAATTCAGAAATGTGTTCAAAGTCAATTTCAGCAGTTTGAAATACCGAGAACTGAATTACTCACTTTAGATTTGAAGTTCTGAATGATAACCAGAAACAATGCTTTATCAAAGAAGAATTAACTAATTGCTCTTGATGAATTACTAATCAGACATGCAACATGGGAAAAATAATTCCAGCATATTCATTCTGTCATAGGCAATTTTTAGACCATAAACACACCATTTCTCAAACAAGAAAGTCAACTGTCAGCAGAGATTACAATAATAGAAGCAGGAAAGTGCACCTGGTGTCCTTGTTTGTGGTCAAGTAATTGTACTCAACATCCATTCACTATTAGACAGATAACCTTCAAGCATCTAAGTCCAGAACAAGTTCACTATAGATTTGATCTTCCAAAGAAGAACATAACAGCCAGCAGGAATCAAAACAACAAAACAGCAACTAATTTTCAGAAAAGGAATTTTCAGTCTATCTATTAAATGAGACAGAACAATATATCAAGCTCTCATAATGTTGATGCCTCTTGTTCTGAAAAACTACTTCAAAATTCATGCATCTGAAGCTTAGAGACTGAAAAAGTAAATCAGAGATGAAGCAATACTGATTCAATGATTCAAAAGGCAAAACAGATCACAGAAGAATCCTTAACATGAGTTGCAGCAAAAATAGGTGCTTGAAGTAGACTACTCATGGTGGAGTCATCTTCAACAACAGCACAGACCAAGTATGAAGCTTAAAGAAAATAATCAATGGTGAAGACTGCACTCTCAACCTAGAAGAACACAGAGGTATGCTGAAAGAATATCAACCAAAGAACAGAACCAAATACTGCTATGGTGACTATTCACTAACCGGCAATAGCAACAAGACTCTCCAGCAAATTTTACTGAAATATAACTATTGCTAAAGATCTGATTCTGTAGATGATTTGGAGAGCAGAACTGAAACAAATATCAGCGATGAATGGTGGCGGCAACTCAGTAATTTTAGCACCAAGCTCTGTTCATCATTCGACAAAAACCAGTGTAGAGGAAAGATTGCAAGCAGCCTTCAACAGAAAATCAAATTTGAGGAGAAAATTACCAGCTACAAAGAAGAAATCTAACCTACCATGGTTGTATCCTTGGTGACGGCAGCACTGTAGCGATCTTGCTGTTCACTGACTGGCAAAGAACACAGTAGCAGAAAACCAACTTGATGGAAGTAATAAAGCAAATGGATTTGGTGAAGAAAGCTTGCACAAATGGAATTACATCACTAAAGTAATCAGAATTTCAGAATAAAAGCCAGCAGAAAATAAGACTAAATTTCTGGTTTAGTGTCCAAAGAGCAACCCTAACCCTTAGGCATGAGGTCCTTTATATAGGCTTACCTACTAAAGTAATCACCAAAATGCCATTAGGGTTAAAGTTGTGAGTATTTACCTAAATGCCATAAGGTATTTTCAGAATTACAAATTCTAAAAAATACATTAATGTTTACTCCTAATTTATTACATATTGACCCTATTCTTTTAATATATTTTCAGAATTTGAAAATTCCGAAAAATACTAAAAGATTACACTTAATATAAGTTACTAAACGAAAAATTAACTCCTATTTATTAGAATTAAAAACATTTTGAGCTGAGACGGTTTTCAGGAAAAACCGAAAAAAGCCTCCCAAATCTTCGACATATGTCATTAGTCCGCGAACTCGACTGCCAGCAAGTCTCTCCCGCTCTCGATCCCTCGAGCTGCCTTGTCACTTGCACTAGCTTCCCTTTCACTTACTTGATCAACACTTCTTATCGATCAACAGTCATCCCATGTCTTTCTTCGTGTCCATGCGTACGCCTGAGATTACCTTCAACTTTAACTGGTGTTGGGGGAAAATATTTCATCCTCTAGAAGTCAAGGACACTTCCATGTCAATACAAGCAGAAGAAATGAAGTCAAAAGCTTTGATCTCCGAAGATCCTAGAAGCATCAAGGCTCCGCTGTATTCGGAGCCCTATACAGCGGAGACCTCCATCAAGGCTTCGGCGTGATGGAGCCTCCGAAGCCTCTTCACCCGAAGGGGGTTGCCAGCAAGGATAAAAGATTTATCTTCTATCTGATTAGACTAGTCGGTTGTAATTAGAGGGTAAAGAAGTTTTTCCCCATGTATTCGGTCTATAAATACCCCTCTTCACTCTATAAAGGGTATCGAATACTCAGATATTCAATACACACTTCGAACTATCTCAAGCTATTATCCATCTCGGAGGCTTGGAATAGTTTTGTCAAGAAGACACTTCATTTATTAAACACTTAGTTCTTTAAGCCTGTTAGCGTAATCTTTTACGCTAATAGTTGGCGCCATCCATGTGGAGCCTAGTACAAAAACTTCGTTCTCTATCAATCCTTTTCTAGAGCCATGCCTCCTAAGCAGAGCCTAGGCACTAGTCCCCTCCGAAGGTTTTCTTGGACCTCTAGGTTGAGATATTCGAACACCACTGAGGTCGGAGGGCCCTCCATGGTCCCCCACCTCAAACTCCTGAAATGAACACTCTTCCTCGAGCATACGAAGCCCCTCTTGAGACTCCGTCCATGCTCCGAACTGACAGAGCCTCTCCTGTGGCTCCATCTGTGCTTCGAACTAGCTTCTTCAGTTCTCAAGACTCGTAGGTCCCCTACAGAGGAAATGAAGATCGTCCTGGCGATGTGGCGACCATGAAAAATGGATTCCGAGCCACCGGCTTGAAAGCATCGGTAAAAAGAGTCCAAAGAGACCAAATTATACGGACTCCAAGCAATCAGGTTGAAAGCATCCGTAAAAAGAGTATGAAGCGACCATTATAATCGGATCCTAATACATCCGAAAAAGAGTCCAAAGCAACCACATCCAAAAAAGAGTACTAAGCTACCATTTACGGACTCCGAACCAATGGGTTCAAAGAAACTTACGAGGCCCCTAGCGACCATCTATTTGAATTTTGAACTATGAGTACCTAATTCCTATTCAATATAATCAGGGGCTCCGAGCCTCCGAAAACAAAAGTTATTGAAATTGTACTCTTAGCTGGCATTATAATTATTGTGTGTAACCATCTTCGCTCGAAATTCGAAGGTGCTTACCCCCAAAGAGGGGCTAGGAGATAATGAGACAATTTCGAAGCATTCTAGTTTATATTACTCAATAAATTATATTACATTAAGAAAAATTAGTGTCTATGCCAAGGAGGAAGCGAAGAACCCTTCGATCCCCAGAGCTAGATTTAGAGTTAGCTCGGCTTTGAAGGTGACTCGTTCCAGAGCCTGGAGTCTTCAGAACTTTATGTTTAACTCATTTCCCCTTCTTCAAAGTTCAGAAATCTCTTTGTTCTTGCTGAAGCTCGGCCCACGTCTGAAGTCGTTCGGGGCTACTCTTCGCTTGCTCCTCACCAGACCACTCTTCTTCAGACCAACCAATGTC
This sequence comes from Zizania palustris, assembly GCA_019279435.1. Lineage (NCBI taxonomy): Eukaryota > Viridiplantae > Streptophyta > Magnoliopsida > Poales > Poaceae > Zizania > Zizania palustris. The sequence continues at coordinate 77,546,441 of JAAALK010000289.1, read as the reverse complement.
CTCCGAAGATGAAGACGCTATATTAACAACTTCTCCCCCCTTCTCCTCCTTAATGTAGGCTAATACTTCTTTGCATATTTCAGGTATAACCTCTCCATGGCTCCCCCGAGGAATTGAAAATTAGGGATGCATGTGAGGCCTTAAGGCTTTTAAGGTAGCCCACAGTTGATGGAGCTCCTTGTTAACCTATAATACTTCAAGCTCATCCAAAAAAGGTCGGAAAGCCTAAAAACATTTCCAAATAAGTCTTTTTTCATTCAAAAGAAGACAAGAACATAAGTTTTTACATAAGCGGAGCCCTAAGGAGAACTAAACCTTCGAGTCTGAAGGAGGGTTGCTGCTCAAAGGCTGCATCCCCGCTTGCTTTTGATGGAGGCCTTCATCGATCCATGCCTTCACGGCTGACCGGCCTTCAGCTCTCTAGGATGGCTAAAAAGCCTCCGAAGCAGCGACCACATCAGGTGAAGGGATCAACAGACGGTCACCGCTAAAGCTAGCGGGGGCTGCTCCGGGCTCCAGCGAAACGGATAGTCTGATGTCCTCGTAGTAGCGAAGCACTCCGAGAGTGGCTACTTGGCTAGAGATCTCTCTGTACCAAGTACTCGTAGTCTCATTGTCTTCGCTGTTGCTTGGATCATTTTCATCTTCCATGGCAAGGAGTCATTGGCAGACGGTGAGGAAGCGCAGGAAGTCCCAAAATATTCCAAAACACCCCGGAGGACATCCATGGTTTCAGAGGTCGCGCTCTCACACTTTATTTTCCCCACGGACGACGCCAACTGTTAGCGTAATCTTTTGTGCCAACAACTGGCATCCTCGACCATCTGACATAGACTCCCTATCTAACCCTGATCACTCGCCGTCGACAGTTGACAAGCATCTCAACCTTGCACACACGAGACAAGCAAAACACACACACCTCCATGCAACCCATAAATAGACAACTAACAATCACCATAGCCAACTTCGTCAATCACTCATCATAGTACTGGAACCATAGTGAGAGCCTCACTTGGTTTCTCACAATCCTTTCAAGCGCCGACACCGTCGGTGGCGACAACCTCTGGTGAATGGCTTCTTGATCACGGGACCTTACTCTATTGTTATGATGCAGATGGTCATCTTGCGACTAGTCTCTGACACCGCACTCTAGAAATTGTCCATTGATGGCAGGCGCAGCCCCTTGTTCCAGCAGAATATGAAGAACTCACAATTCCAATGAGGGTTGAATCACGAGTAATTCTGGCTGTGATCGATGTTCGCCTCTTCTCTCGATTTCTCTTTATATTTCTTGACCAGATATGATGAAGTGACGCTTTTATTTACCTGCATGCTTCTTCTTGTGTTCTGCTCATCAACGTGATGTGTGTGTACCATGTTGATTTGGAACGGATGCCTGTCAATGTTCATCGACTTCTTCTCATCATCAAACTTGATTTGGCCTTGCTCCACGACCGATTGGATCTGTTGTCTAAACATCTTGCATTCATTAGTGTGGTGTGATGGGGAGTTGTGCCACTTATAGTATTTTCTTTTCATTAGTTCATCAACGGGTGGTATCACGTGGTTAGGTGGCAACTAGATCTGCTTCTCCTGAGAAATAGGTCGACTATTCTGCCGGTCTTGTTGATGTTGAAGTCGTACTTTTCTTCTTTGTTGGCCGGCTTTAACCCACGGACATGTGACTTGTTTCTTGTTCCTTGTCCATTCAACTAGATTGACTTCCGTGTCGGATGTAACACCCTCTATTTTTTCCAAATAATATTTTGAGAAATTAAAATTTTTAAAACGAATTATTTAAATTGTGAAAAGCAAAGGAATTAAAATCTTATGAAATAATCCACATTTTGAGTTGGAAATTTTTTGTTAACTTCTCCAAGTCAAAAGAATAGTTTTAGGATTTTTTTCCACAACTAGCATAGAAATTACAAATGAATTTTAGCAATTATTTAATTGAAAATTGAATTTAAATCCTGTTGGGCCACCTCCCTCTAATCTCCCTCCGTGGCCTAGCCAATTCCTGTGCTCTCA